>JAQFYB010000132.1:0-79158 GCA_034694085.1 Pogonognathellus longicornis
TTGTCGTATGACATCTGTATGCAAGTATTGGGTATATCTATATCTTATTACCTCTATACTTTCCTTATAATAATTTTAAAAAAAATGTAACTAATACCTAGCATAATTAATTCTGAAAAATATTTCTGTTAACATTACTGTGCTCAATCTTTTGAACCTCTACATGTATGTGTATATATTTGTATTCTAAAGGTCAATAAAATCCGCAGAATGTGTAATCAAGTCTAAAAGATTGTTTTTGCAGTACTTGTACTGTGTTCTAAGAGGTTTGGTTTTATCGAGCTAAAATCCATACCTATTTACACCAGTGTGTTCTTCTTCATCGTAATAAACATCAAAAATAGCATGCAGTTATATAGTACAAACAGTACAAAGTGCCTATTACCTTAGTTCGATTCGGGTGAAATAATATCCATCCAGTAAATGGATGGATATTATTTCACCCGAATCGATTCACCCGGTGAGGTATGTGACAATTCGCCCATGCGATATATGGAAGTAACTGGCCTTTCCCCCGTATAAATTTTATAGTTCACAAAAGGTCATTTTTATTTACTTTTGTCTGCTATAAAATGTCTGCTATAAAATTATATAATTTTAGATTTTTTTAACCCGTCCTTTACCCAACTAGTTGAGTTGTGGTGTTATACCCACGGAGCTACATTTGTAGTCCCATGTAAATTTCGCAACTACATTTGTAGTCCAATTAAGAGTCTGTCTACATATGTAGACAGGCTCTTAATACATTGGAGACAAAATTTTTCTTCAGATTTTGAATTTTAAAAAATTCAAATTTTGGTCTACATACTTCAAAGAAACGGTAGAAGATAATTGGATAGTTTTGTGACAAATACAAAAAATCCCAAGTTACCTGATTGAAGTTAACATGGAGTAATTTTAATACAAATTTGAAAACTACAAATGCAGTAGGTTGGGTAAAGGACGGGTTAATTCGGAAAATTAAAATACACGAAATTGTTATCTCTGGTGCAGCTTCCCACAGATGAACAAAGTATGTACTTTCATTTTATCTGATAAGCTAGTAAGCAAGGATAGCTACCAATCTCAATAAATGAACTTCTGAAGGAATTTATCTAATTTATAATAGTATTGTTTTATTTTATTGATATTCTACAACATTTTAAGCTGATTTGCTGAAATTGGTGTTGCATTTATTAAAATTGTTTTTCATTATCCAAGAGATGCATAATTATCTAGTGTATGTTCAAAAAATCTGGGTGGGGCCCGGGTCCCAAGGCCCCACCCTTAAATACGCCCTTGGAGATAATACATACAGCGTGGACCCCATAAAACCTCCGGCAAACAATACATGGGTGCTTTCATTTATCTACTCTACCCATTGCACCCATGTTCAATTTATGTTCTTGCGCCATCCAGATATCCTTGTCTGGCAGCGATGTAAGCTAACGTGAAATCACTATGTATTGTTTGCTGTAGGTTATAACGGGACTACACTGTATTATGTATGAACGTTTCTAACGCCATGTGACTCAGCTCAGCACGTCAGTCTTTGTCAGCTATATATATGTATATGAAATTGAATGAAGAGATGAATTGTTATGCACTGCATGTTTATGATTTGGTATGTATATGAATACGGAATGAATTTTATGGGAATTGGTGAAGAAATAATTGTTTTAGAATCACATTAACTCGAAGAATTAATTTAATTATAATATTTTAATAAGAATAATAATAATCAGAATTACACATAACCCACGTACGTATAACTGTAGTAATGTATGTTTCATAATCGTAGTATTCTTGAATGTATGTTTTGTATGTAAAGTAATGTACGTAATGGTTAAACGTAAACGGTCATTTCCTAAATGTACTTTACGTTACGTTACTTAATTTACTTAGTCTAAACACTGTTTGAAAATAACTAATAATAACACACAGTTGCAAGGAGCTGGAAACAAATAGTTTAAGCCAAGCTATGAAGAAACAAAGTGTCAAAGTCAAGAAATGTCGTGCTCGGTTGTTCCTCGTATATTCACTTAGCAATTAGCATACCTCTATTACATAAGTCAATATGATACAATAGCAAATGATAGCATCATGACCAGCACAGCTACAATAAAACTCTATTTATTTTGTGTTAAAAAATTCATGAAAAAAGATGGAAAGAAGTCCAACTTTCATTTGTTGTAGAGCTTTTCATCTGCAGCCACTGATTTGATTTCTTCGTCACAAATTATTCACCTAACCAAACGTCAACACTAGACTCATCTCACACTTTCAGTCCGAGACACATTTCTAAAATATCTGATCCACACCACTCATCTTTCTCTTTGGAATCTTTGCACGACTTCAGACGAATCAAATGAACAAAATATTTTTACAAAGCAACTCAAACATTAAAACACAACCAAACGATTAAAATAAACAAAAATCTACAACCGTTCCTATAATATACATGTACAACAGTTGATAATCTTCACCAAGAAAAGCAGATGATTTCAAAATTCCATTTCCTGCTTTTCAGAGTAGTTCTGACTAATTATTTGTTAGTACTCAAAGCATTCTGTTCACACACATTTTTTCGATTTGCAAGTTTCTGGTGCAAATAGACCACACAGTACCAATAATAATTCTGTTTTGAAACTATTAACTAGGAAAAGAGTCCAACATAAATTACAAGCGAAAATAAATTTCACAACTGAATTACTTTATGACAAAATTTAAACGTTGTTCGTATATTACAATAAATCACAGTTGCAGATAACAAATTTGGTGGCCTGAAGTGCGTCTAATGACCCTACACCGAATTCTGCTGGAACAGTACAATTGAAGATATGACGTTAACAAATTCTAAGAGAATAGTTTAAAATTAATTTAGATGATGTCCTTACAAAGCGTCGCTTGTACACAATCAATAACCTACTGGACTGAGCTCCACTAGTAATCTTTTCCGACACATTCTCATGGTGTCGATCCCACCTCTGCTCACATTCATGAATGACCATACGTCAGCATAGTAAAGCGTCGATTTGGTGTGCAGTCCGGAAACACAAAGCGTAGTGTAACAGGTTACAGTTGCACCCCACGAAAACAAGAGGCGACAAGACTGAGAGGACTAATTTTACAAGACGATACGACGAACATTTGTCTGCTACTCCGAACAACTTAACTTTCTATCGCACATTAATATTAGCCTATATTCTACATTACAATGCGTACTGTGCCATGAGTGTATTTTCCAGCAGCACAAAAAGTTGGGTTCTTTCTACTCTATTCACTACCTACAATACATCAATTCGGATTCGTACAACCGCAGTCCTTTTACACATTTGCTTGAGTCATCCTTCCATTACAATTAAAAAACACATGTAGTTAGTCATAGAAAATAAGGCTACGATGCTACACTAATAATTAAGTTGCTCGGGAGAAGAGCGGTTGAGCGCGGATGCAAAGCACTCAGCTCAAAAGTCAAAACTATAATAATAGTATCGTTTATCGTATCTGTGTGGAAAGCACAACTTAAGAGGGGACCACAGTACTCTCAAGCTGATATCCCTCACACAATATAATTATCGTATGCATCATCATGAATCATATTTTATCTCACGTCAACATTCACACCACACTAGTCAATGACACAATACAAACTAATAAACTAATTGTAAGTGTTCTCTAAATGTTTAAGCAAGTACAGTACACATATTACACATATAGCTTATATATTACACATTTTATAATTCACATAATAAGTAATAAGTCATAAAACCACCTTCGATCTGCTCAATCCGTCTATTTGTATTTCTACTCACATGTATAAGTATATATCAGTAATGTGTAAGTATAATAATTAAGTTAGTTTTAATAATATGACTCTTTCAGCTTCCGTACTTGGTTCTCGCTCTCTCCGAGGAAAACTGCGTGCAACTTCCTATCACATCATTCTTGATCCAAATACTATTAGTAAGAATATTCTGCTGTGTGTGCTACAGTTGTATGTCTGAAGATATTACATAGCCTTAGCCCTTACAGGTTTAAAGATTTGTTGTTGCACGATTTATGAAAATGCACCACAACATATTATACCATAACGTAGTAATAATAACATAGCATTTAATTTAATCTAAGCCGTCATTGTCATTATCTTTTGTATCATGTTGTGCTACAACAGCAGACATAGCAGTACTTGAATAGAATTGAATGAGGTGATCGGAGGGCTACGCCAGAGACTCAAGCTCTGCGAGAGAGAACTTTTCCGCGGCCAAGTCTCACCGGTCATACTTTAAAACAACAAGCGGAGATTTACAATAATAATAATATATCCTTACAAAAGAGCCATGCACAAGTGTTCGTAATACAATTATAGTACACTACTCCAGAATTTCTGCAAACGTCCTTCTCCATCCACATCGACACAAGACACAACCACACAACGAATGTGCTCACAGCACACAAATATCACTCTGAGTCCCTAGTCAACAATTCAACATCCTTTCCACGCAATTGACAACTACACACAAGTAGGCAGATGCAGGGATCAGGGAGGTGTTGTGGCAGGCACACGTTGCACAAGTTGCATTTACATCCTGCACACTTATATTGCCGCTTTGCAACCTCTCGAATCATGCATATTATTATGCTGCACCATACTCAGAATGACACTGTTGCCCACATTAAAATCATGAAGTGACAAATTGTGGCGTTGGCAGATGTATAGAAAACGTTTGCATTCACCCTGTGTGTGTAAAGCTAGCCGTTGATCTACTGATAAAAATAATAAAGCAGTTAAGGTAATTAGCTATAAAGATTTGGTGCACTGCAAACACTCAACACTCTTCTGATTACTGCGTACATATCTACTAGACATATTTTATATAGGATTAGGAGCACAACGTTCAGTTTGTAAGTACAGTTGTTGTAGTTGTAACTTGTAAAGGTACACTTAGTAATAATTAATTAAAATAAGTATATGTATATATATTGCCTACATGTAAGTCTATCGCATTACATTAGTATCATAATAAAACTAACATCTCTTTACATCTGTTGTCGCTGTAGTTGCAGCGCTTATAGATACATTGTATAATAAATCAGAATTGCGTTAGCATCACTATCATTAACCATAAATTTAATTTTAGTTATAATAAAGTTAGGTTAGTAATATATATTAGATGTATTCAATATTTAATACATTTCTTGGACTTGCCACAGGTGTATCTCTCAAGATACTGCACAGCCTTAGCCACTAGAGGTTTAAAGATTTATTGTTGTATAATTTATGATAAGGCGCTACGACATTTTACTCCATAACATACTAATGCTAATATATCTTTATGGACATTTTCTCAATCTCTCTCACTCAAGTCAAGTCAAGGTAAAGTGTACTAGGTAGTTTGTATTGATTGGGATCTGTTGGAGAGTGTAGGTGGAGGATGCTGCACACAGAGGATGCGAGATACACTGACATTTAAATACCTATATTCAACTAAGCACTCAGTATGCACTTAGGTTAGCTGTGTATGTAAAATGTATTTGTTCTATATGTTCTAGTTCTAGTAGTAATTTATGTTGTTCCAATATATGGAGAAAATATCATTATGTAGTTGTAGCTACATAACGTCTCGCTAACTTTTTAGACATTGTTTCCTGAATATAACATTTGTAGAATACGGGTATGGAGAATGAGAATAGAATTTCTGTTATAATCTATATCTATGACCATTGCCATGATTTTCAGGTAGTTAGTTGCTAATGTGTTGTATCACTATTGTAGACGGTATTGTAAGATTACAAGTAATTTTATAATATGCATACAACATACCTAGGTATGTCAATATTCATAACTTATACATATTTGTTCAAACTCCCACATCTAATTCCTTGTTCGGCCATAATAGAACGATTTTCACTCTTTTCCCAACTAACATTAAGTCACATAAAACGTCTGGCTTGCTTTGTATCCCTTTAGGTCTCGTGTATCTAGAATATCTCTGCATCTGTAGCTAGCTTGTACATTAAAATAGGCGTATGTTCCATGTACTATATGTACTGTAGCAATTGTGTAGTTAAGTATCTATCTATCCTTACGTCATATATCCTAATAATTCTTTTAAATTCTTTCTTAGTCCACGTAGGTACGCTAGGTTCCTTTTGATCGCTCTGTTCAACTGCACGGGTTGTCCACTTGCACTTGTCCCTGCCTTCTTCACTCAAATCCTTTTCCTCTTTAGACTTTTGGTTTACTAGAACTCTCACTAACGGCACTTCCACACCTTTCTCTCCCGCTCATTCCAAACGATTCACTACACCTCACAGACAACACTTTGCTTGCCATGCACTAATCATAATGTTGTTTAGATGCAACACAATTCGCCCAAACACAAACCCGTTGTTTTATCCTTTCTTTAAGTGCATTCAGGGGTTTGCTATAGAGATGAATCGTTCCATACAAGATACAAGCAAAGCAGCAGTAGCCACAGCCACATTGAAACCTTCGTGTGTGCCACTTAAATTACAGTACAGTCAAATCGAATGACAAAGTGCGAGCAAAAATATCAAATCAGTAACAAACAAAAGCCACTCTTCCATTCAAATCTTGATTGCCAATTCACATTACAATTAAGATGAACCTACATTTCATCAATAGTTTCAGAAATTTAATTTAACTCGCATTTCGCATCATTTTCTTCCCCAAAATTGTGGCTAACACACTTTCTTATTTGTTTTATTCAGTACTGTTGTTAACAAAATTTTAAATTAATCTTTTTAATGTCAAATGAGTCAAAGTCTAATATCATAGAGAGATAGAGTGTGATACGAAAAAATGTTCTTCGTTTTAATTGGCAGTTTCAATAATTTTTTCATTAATTGAATTAAAGATGATTTACTTTAATATATTGTAATAGTGTGAGATGGCCAATGATTTGTGTTCATTTCGTCACTTTGTCTATCGATTTGACGAGTTCTTTTGGTTGAATTGTAAATAATTTGTCTCCTGTGCACTTGGGAATGCACTCCTACCCTTTCTGCCTTCCAAATATAATTGAAAATACAAGGCATTTTAAGGTTGCGAAGCACTCAGACTGTAAATTGTAAAATACTTGAGTACAATTTATTTGTACCGTACCTCTCACATGGAGGAGGGGGATTGGAACCGAAATGTATGTGCGTGTGTTTGGTCTACATTGACAATTGAGAATTGAGATACGTAGGTAAAGAAAGAAGAAAGGTGTTTGGCGAATACCTGTGGATTTGTTGGGACGGGAGGTTTAAAGCAAATGGAGGAAGAAAAGATGAGCGAGTCTGTTGTTTGGTTGGTGTTTAGGTCGTGTGTCCATCTGGTTAGTAACGTGTCAACTGTACGCAACATACGCACACGCAGCTCTTGTACACATGCACCCTCTCTCTTTGTTTATGACATATTTCTAAAGATAAATAATGCGCGCTCACACTCCTTGTCCTCAGTACACACAATTACATACTACGTAGTTATCTCATCGGTAGTCGTCAACTTGTAAGATCAGCCAACACAGGTTGTGTGAGTGTGCAAAAAAGCACACTCAGTTTAAAATTGTTCAGGCAAGATATGCCGGGATTTGTCTCAACTGCGGCGGAGTCAGCGAGAGATGAAAATCAGGATGTGTGCAGTCACACACACAAAAGACAGGCTACCGACAATTTATAATTATTCAAACACAAGTCACCATTAACATGAATCTATATATTGGAAATTCAAGAAAATCCGCTAGGATCTATGTATATCTACTTTCTTAGGATACGTAATAAAACTAAAGATTTCTGTACTACTTGCTAAAAGTAAATAAGTGGTGTGTGTACCAGTACGTGTAATTACTTAAAAAGATTCTCACAAACTCGCTCTATCGTCTATCTAACACTACTCAAAGATTTCGTTGAAAATCATTCAGAATTACCTGTTTTAATATACGGGCACACTCGACATAATAAAATTCTTTACGGAAACAGTAAAGCAGTAGAGTAATAGTAAAGCAGTACACAGTTGATCAAAGTAAAAGTTCAAGGGGACAAGGGATTTTTCAGCTTCTCTATTACTATTTTTGTTTGTATACTTTAATTATCATGTAATATTCCTGCTGAGAAACTTTACGTAGCAATAATTATTCTCACTCATTAAAGTAATCATAATATTTCTATCTCTATCTACTAGTGGGTATATTAAATCTGTACTGGTGAAGTATCGCAGCATATTTCGTTATACACGTGCGATTGTGAATGTCTCTCTTGTGCCTCTCTGTCATGCTATACAATGACTTTGTAGTTTAGTATTTTTATATAATTTATATCTCACTATGATATTATATATATTTAATTATACATTATTTATATTCTACTACTCATAACATTTCATAGCTATAATATCGAGTCTCTCTCATCCGACTCATAATCATCATCGCAAGCTTCGAAGAATGTATATTCATATATCATAGCTATAGTTATACTTTAATATATAATGTAATTATATATTTATATATTTATGTAGTATATAGTATGTGTATGTAGTATGTAGAATGGGTACTTATCATATAGTTAATATTTATATTTCTAATATATTAAGATAATTAATGATTGATTGATTGTTGATTAGCTGTTGACTGATTGTTGTACGATCGATGAATGTTTTCTCCATTTCCTTTCACTCCGCTTCGCTCCTCTCACCATTCATGGATTACCTCTCGGGGGAATTTACATTTTTACAGGGGAGGGTCGTAGAGCAAGGCAGAGCAGGGCAGTGCAGCACACAATAGGCTTGACGCCTATTTTTATTCTGTCTCACCATTAGGTATCTACATTTCTACGAGTATACAGATCAAATCGTTTAAGCATCACCACTCAATAATAATTACTATTATTTACTTTCGCAGAAACTCAAATTTTTTAGTATTTACACATTGTTTACAGGTTAGGTGCACACGAGAGAAGCATCTACCTACACACATTCTTTTCTCTCAGCCAATTGAAATCCACGAATGTTTCAACTGATGCTTATGTTCGAGATATACATTTTATATTACTATTATAATATATAGTAGATGTAGTGTGTTGAAGCCAACGCAGATTCCGCTTAGACTCCATTGCAGTCGATTTCGACGATATCTTTTGGTACATCCACGAATTGGTACACTAGTCGCTGCCCGTCCACTTTAGCCAAAATTCCACGTTGATAGTAGTACCTATATCCAGACAAAAAAACATACAATTAATTTTGAAATTCGCGGCACAAACCACCTCTTTGCTTCATTCATCACTATAAGCAATATGCAATAAGTATATCAAAATTTGCACAAATGCGTCCCCTCATTCGTCTCTCCCAGCAATGCTGCCACACACTACCACATGCATTTCTCAATCTACTTCTGCATTCTTTTTCCAAGTGCACTTTTTAAAGTTCACGGCTACGCTACGTTGAAAATTATGCTACGAGCATCACACAAAAAGTGTCTACATTTAATCCCTTCTAATGGCAGCTTCTCTCTATTTATAGTCCCTCCTTGAGATCAATTTTGCATAATTATAGCCCCTCAGAATGAAGTGTCTCAGCTAACTGTATTACAGGCTGCCAAAGGGGATAAAACAAGAATTTAAACCCGCGAAATTGAAATCGACAGGGCAAATTCTGTTATTTTATAAATAATAACCTCCCCCTAATGGAAACCTCCCTCTATTTATAGCCCCCCCCCCATTGAAATCCAGTTTGCACAATTATAACCGCGGCTAAAATTAGAGGAGATATACGGTATGTATAACTGAAATAATTATGTGCATTACCG
The DNA here is from genome assembly GCA_034694085.1 of Pogonognathellus longicornis. Lineage (NCBI taxonomy): Eukaryota > Metazoa > Arthropoda > Collembola > Entomobryomorpha > Tomoceridae > Pogonognathellus > Pogonognathellus longicornis. The sequence continues at coordinate 9,789 of JAQFYB010000132.1, forward strand.
TACTAAAAATCAAGAATTACTTCCAAGAGTGTAAAAATAATCATTGCCTTTATTCCACGTTACAAGCAACAACAAATTAAATTTCATGAGACTGAGTAAAAACTGAGAATGTAAATGATTGGCTGAGCCAAACAATAAAAAGTTATTATTCAGCTGAAGGAAACAAGAAACATATTTTTCAAAGTCGTGGTTTTTGCAAATAGCGGCAATTCAAAATAGGTACAATGTATGTATACCTAGTAAACCTTTGAATTCATTGATTTCTTGTCATCATTCCCGTAGTTTCAAAGCTTAAATTTTGACAATGTGTCTGTAAACGTTAAATTTTATCCTTACTATGGGACACAATCACAAGTTTTGTTGATTGCTTTTTTAGATAATTACCCATATTGAAATTAAATAAACTGCTCCATGCTGGGGACTCATGCAGGGAGTCTATCAATGCAAATGGATTTTTGGCGGTATTTTGAATTGAGAGAATAAAAATGAGGGAGAAATGGTTTTATGAGGAGAGGAGAGAGGAGCGTGGGAGTGGAGACGGATGGTTGATGCGGTGAGCGAGATAATGGCGCGGGGTTTTTGATGGGGCTTGGGATGTGATGTGGGGAGTTGAGAGGAGACGCGTTTGTTGAGAATAGCAATGAATGAAAAGCGACAAAGGCATAGGAGGGTTGTTGAGTACCTGAGAGCGCGACCCATCGTCTCGTAGTTCATGTCAGGCTTATTTTTGTGGAGACCCCACAGCCTTGACACAGCCTTGGAGTCCACCAATTTGAAGATCCCTTTTTCACGGTTCGTCCACTTGATGTAGCGAGGACAGTACTCCTTGTCTTGCAACAACTTCAGCAGAAATTCCCAAAGGTAAGTAGTTGATCCTATCATTCATGAAAAGCAAACACATGTTAGAACAACGCAATCATCCCTCTTGCCTAAATCTCCGTGAGGACCGTCGTCCTTTGCCCAAACGAATTGCAGCTTCAGAATGCTTTAACTCTTTCAAAAAGCAACTCCGTCGTCATTTGTGAAAGTCTCATTTCTTTTTGGGAGCGTAGAGTCAATATTAGAATTCGCATTGTAATATTGCACAAGAATGGTTTTCACTCACCCAATGCACGGAACAGAAAATGGAATTCGGCGAAAAGGGTTCAATGCCTTGACAAAAGCAAAGGGTCCAGGGGACTTAAGTAAATAGAGGAAAGGAATGCACAATACCTTCTCTGCTCTTTCGCTTCATGGGTCCATTGTCGACACCTTTGGGTTTGCGTGATTTCTTTTTCATGCGTGGCGGTAATCCAAGTTCTGCCAGGTAGAATTCCTCCATGGAAGAGGAGCTGCTAGGACTTGTTGTGACGGGCGTCTGATGAATCACCGAAGTTGGAATAGGTCCTCCGAGAGAGCTCAAAATATGATGATGCTGTGGATGGCCGTTGAGCATGGGGGAAGATGGGCCACCACCCACTCCGTTGCTCCCGGACATTGGGCCTCCGTGCCCATTCAGTCCTGGATGATGTGGGAATGTTGACGTCGTTGGACTTGCTAAGTCACAGTACTGTCCAGACAAGTTGGCAAACAGGTAGCCATCTGCAATGCAAAAATACACTCGTTATTTGTTTGTTACTCATGTACATCATTGTGTCATTTGTGTCAGTTATGTCTGTGTGCGCTTATTGGACAGCCGAAGCTCAACCTATGCATGCCTTCCTAATGTTCAGGCTCTAATCCTCGTTTCGTTTCTCTCTTTCTCTTTCATTTTTTGTAAGTTTCGGAAGTCAAAAGCTGCAAGGCCTTTCTGTCTTAATTCCACCTTGCTACTTGCATCACAAAACATGATTCATTTTATGCTGCTCTGATCCTTAAGTGCTGGGACTGGAGTTGAGTATAGGGACGGGGGTACCACAATTGGCGCTATGCCCGAGAAGTCCCAGAGTACTCATGTGAATATAAGGACAGTACTCAGGAGAGCGGCTACTCCAGGCTTGTACCAGATTAGGATTGTTGTATGTGAATGTTGGTTGAGTGGTTGAACGGCTGGAAGACATGTCCAGTGATTGTCAGGAGAGGATTCCACCTTTGCATGTAAACAGTTTGTGCGAGTAGTCTTGTAAAATGTGAACAGGAAGCCGTGAGTGTAAACAACATTAAGATTCAAGGTGGAGAATGACTAGAGCACTTGTACTACACAACACAAAGACAGGTTCCCATGCTCTTGTAATGATAATGACTCAAGCGAAGCCAGGAATCTCCTGTGTGACTTATCTCCGTTCCATCACATCCTCTCAACTTGTCTCCAGCCTTCCACTTTCTACACACACAATTCACCCTACACAAACGCCTCGGCGGATACTCTTCTTACACTCTTGTGTAGTCCCAAGACTGTGTATGTAGAGTTGCTTAGTGTATTCGAACAGGAGGGAAAAGAAACGGCAAAACTAGCGCTAAGCTGGAATGGCAATAAGCCATGAATGACAATGGCCGGAAATGCTTCACTCCACTTGCTACACTACACGATAATTGAGCGATGAAGATATATTTGTAAACTACATGCAGGCATGGCCATCAGGATATTAGAGGTTCCTCAACAACTCGCCTCCACCAACCAACACACCACTAGTTCTTTTTTCTTTTCCACTACCACAGCCACGCCATCCCTACACCACTACAACTGACCCTAATTAAAATTTAACTTTCAACTCTGCCCAGCTCCTCTCCGTCTCTCATGTCCAGTTTCTTAGCCTTCTTCCCATACATCCACTCTCTCAAACACTCAAATCACTGCCTTTCCTCCAAAGGACATCACTGCCTTTCTTCTCAGTCACATTTCTGTCCTGCACTCACTCTTTCCTCACTACAAACCTTAATTCTCACACTATGCACTAGTCCCATAAACCTTGGCTGCAATAAAAAACGCCTGTCTGCATCAACCAATATAGCAGCCAACTCTATTTGACAATCAAAATTAAAAAAAACGGTGTGGATACTGGAGACTACGAGATTGGAGACCAATGTCATATAACAGTAATGAATTATAATAGGATGTATTACAAATGTATGTGTGTCTAGTGGGAAAGAGCAGTATTACGATGATAAAACTGATTTTGTTGTGTTACACAGGTCTATTCTGTTCATGCAAATGGCTACGTTTGATACTTGAATAAAACCGAACTATTGAACTATTGTGAGTGCTTGGAAGCAATTGTAGCCAATGTTTGTATGTTGCGTAATTCTAACTAGAGTAAAATAGGGCTTTCGCCTTCCTGTATTTTTTGTCAACTGAATATGAATGGTATAAGCTTTCAAAATTTATTAATTTATGGATAGTCTATGTTCTTGTTTGTTTGACACTTTCCTGAACGATTTCCATAATAATGTCGTCCAAACTGGCGAGCTAAAGATGATTATGTATATGCAAGTTTTTTTTACTAAGTGAAGGGTCATTTGCGGAAAAGGGAGTCTTAATTTTATATGTACACCGTAGCTTATCGTTGCAGTGAAATACAAATGGTGCACATAACCTACGTATTAAATGTATTTGAATAATGTATTTGTATCTCGTTATAGCATTCTATAACTTTTCATGCAGACGTCATATATGCACGGCTCATAATGCAGATCTTGTTGCATGCGATCGCTTATAAAGGGAAGGAAGGATTCCAACCCTACCAGGAGTGGAATAAAATACAAAAGACTAATTCTTTGCGAGTGTTTTAATATTACAGGTACATTTATTCGTGTGTAGAAAATGTGTTAGTACACTACATCGCGATAAATATAAAGGTCACAGGATATAAAGTCAATTGGGCTAAATATGCATGCATTCAATAATGAATGCACAAAAATTTCAAGGATGTGGATCTCTTAGTATAAAAAATGAATAGTGAGAGCTATAAAAAACCTATGGTCCATTGACACGTTGAGCCTGAGCCCTCGTATGGAAAAAGAGCATGAGAGGAGTCGTGGGACTGTTGCACACACTGAAGTATCTTTTTTAATACACTTTCACAAGTCCAGGTAGAAAGCGGCAGAAGAGCGATTAAAATAACAATGACACTAAGCATAAAAAAGGAAGCCGAGTTGGCTCAAAGTACCGCCACAGTTCATAATGTCATATTGCGTCGCTGGAGAACATCATTTTTAGCTAAGTATTTGTGTTACATTACAAGTGACACGATGCTCAAATAATTCCACCTATATTCTCAATGTCTCCATTCAATGCGCTCAGTGTATAAGTTATTCGTACGAGGGAAGGAAGCATTTATTTAAATCGACCTTTTACCTTCACCCCGATTCTTTCATTTATTCTTCTTACTACTCTGCTTTTATATCACTAACATTAAAACCTTTGAACAAGACTGCCCATGTAACTGCTTGGCTTCTTTACTGCCTTTATGACTTGGGAATTACATTAGGGAACCATTCCTTCCTATTAATTTCATTAAGTATCGCACCTTATTCAGCGTGTTGTGATTATTGTTGTAAGCTCACTTAATATGCACACACTCATTTGCACAGGATAGTCATTGCACGACTACTGACTAAGGGGCTGGAAATACAAAGGGAACAAAAAAACTTGCTCCGATTCGGATGGATTAACTTTTTAAAATACGCGACACAAAAACTGGATATCACCGTTGTGACAGTTAGGTGTGCGCATAAGAAGACACTTTATTGCATAAGAATGTAAGAACGGGTTTTTTCGTGTTAGTGTATTCTTGCTATTTTTCTTCCATTCAGAACAAATGAAAAGAAAAATATTAATTGGAACAATTTGGCAGAGGTTGCATGTACAATATATTATGATGATGAGTTCATGTGGAGAACTGAAATGAAGGCCTTTGAGTTTAAAATGAGAGAATGGAAGAGTTCTTAGCGAGAGCTCATCTACTCCTTACTCTTGGACAATTGTTCGATGATGCAAGGATGAATGTAGCCATGCAAAAATTGTAGACAATGGGTTAACGATCACTATCCCTATGCATTCTCTGTAGGTGATTCAATCATTTCTTCATGGATAAAATCACTGAAGCCTAACTGAAGTCTAAAACTATGTATGCCAAATGCACCCAGCTTTTAACAATCAGTTGCATCCTTATTGCATTCTTATTGTAAAATATATGAGAGACATCCGCACAATCTTTGCTGGCATTCGAGAATAATAAGTCCCAAAATAACCACATCATAATTGTACATAAATTATTAAAACCACTAGATCGTGATATTTATTTCCCTTTACCCATCCATCATACATGCATCATACCAAATCTATTCACATGCTGTCAAATAAACCTAGCAATCCACACACCTTCAACAATCAAAACTACAATTAAGAGGACAATATGTGAAAATCCATATAGGTACTAATTTTAATAAATGAAAAATCAGAGCAGAACTCGTAATCATTTCTAATTTCGTTTTCTCACGTTGCATATAAAAATAGGAGCTTGGTCAATAATGTGAGTTGGGTATGCATTGTTCTAAGAAACAGTCTACGTTTATGTGATTGGATATTGGTGAATGTCATCTTAGTTAATTTTAGATCTATATACAAGTTGTATTTCTTCTGACAGGTACAAGGCGATTAATCTCATGTTGCAGTTTTATTGGGCTTATTGCCTTTGGTTTAGCTGCAGAAAACATTGTGTTGGTCAACTGCACAAGACCGCCGAAGTATTAATTAAACTATGTGTGCTAGCAAATAATAATAATCTACTATAAGGGGAGACTAGAAACATGGACTGATCCCCGGTGGATAAAATAGAGCCGCAGAGTTGAGAATCAAGCTGGACAGCTTCACATGGAAGAAAAAGTGGACCGAGACGAAGTGCATGTTTCGTTCAAATTGGACTGTAACATCCACCATTACGTGTTTGTGTTTGTAGAGCTGCTATAAGACAAACCTTTTGAGACAATCTGTGCTAGGTATTTACGATGTGTGTGAATGTGTGCGCTCTCGGTTAAGAAACAGAAAAAGAGGCAAAGACACGATTTAATTTTTCTGAGAAACATGGCAGAATGAAGCATAACATTAAACAAGTTAGTTGAATGCCGTGGCTTTAGTAGCAGAGTACGGAATAGTTATTGTAGGTGAACATAATGCTGCTGTAGTAGTCACATTTTACTATATAGGTAGATGCTTTAGACAGATCAAGAACTACACGTATTGCCACTAACGATACAACACTAAACTTACTAAAGACATTATGTACTTCTTACACAAGACACGACACAGAATACGAACAGAGTTAACGTCTACAAGGGCACCTTGAATTTTTCCTTGTACTTTTCAATCGACAATTAGAGTTTGAAGCACACACCACCATCAAAACTCCTCAAATACCTCAATATTTACAACTTCCGCCATGCAAAGTTACTCTTCCTCAAAATACTATATTATATTATATTTATACATACATATATATTATATTATACAAATTCAAAAATTGCAATCCTTTTGCTTTTTATCAGAAAATCTGCACGAATTGTAAAGAGTTATTGATAATTTGTTGTACACAGGACTAAAACTATGCCTTAAATAATTGCAATCAGAATAGACAAATATACGGTCCCTGTTGGTCTTACTGTTAGCTCTTTGAGTAGTACGTACTAGAGACGTCAAAACCACGGTTTATTCGGTTTTGGTTCTTGATTTTTTGTGTAAATTCGGTTTCTGTTTCTACTGATTCGGTTTCGGTTTGGTTTCGGCTCCAAAAATTAGGGCTGATTCGTCTACAAACCCTTTGTATAGCCATTGGAACTGCATGTCTACTAGAGGTGCGACCAAACAGGTTTTTATGTGCTTCAGTTCGGTTGGGTTCGACAAATCTTATGTTCGGTTCGGATTCGGTATGCCTATGAAAATAATGTTCGGGTTCGGTTCGAGATAGTATGGTCATATGTCTCATGTAAAAATATTACTCAGAATGCGATAGAATTGATTCTAAACCGCATATTATTCTGAAATAACTGAAGTTAATTTATTCATTAAACAAAATAATTAGGTATTTAAGTTGAGACTTTTTTGTGTTCGGTTCGGTTCGGTACGAACAAATTTCTGTTCAGGTTCGGTTCGGGATTTGCTCAAAATTATTGTTCGATATTAGGGGTCGAACAGGGCGAACCGAACATGTTAGGGGTCGGTTGCATCTCTACTGTCTACTACAAGTGAGACCTTGTTCTAGTAAAACTTCTTCACCATAATGCAGTATTGGCGTAAATATTCAATTGCACTGTGTAAAATTTATTAATTTATAAAAAGTGAGCTAAAATTGACAATTTTTATATCGTCTCTTTTTTCGGTTTGGTTTCGGTTTCTATGTTTTCGGTTTCGGTTGGGTTCGAAATTTTTAATGATTTAGGTTTCGGTTTGGTTTCAAAATACCGAAGATTTCGCCGTCTCTAGCACCTACTCTTTTTCCTAACTGTGCTGAGTCCCCAATACAACGAGTGTGTGGCTAAATATGTTTGTTACTAGGTGGTTTCTTCGGAAAAAATGTTGACCTTTGAGGCAGAGCTGGACATGAGCAAGTACGACGAAGAAGCGAAGTCAGTTGAGGAGAAATGTTGAACTGGTGGACTACTCATCACAATAATAATATTATCACATTATAATATTATTGGGATGGTGGGGAGCTGGGGAGTGTAGAAAAAGTGGAATAATGAGCCAGTATACAACTAGGAGTGCTGCGTTAGCAAAAAGTGGGTTTGAAACAGTATAATGTGGAATAGCACTACTACCAGTGGCACAATGCACGCGTGTGCGAATGTATGTGAGAGTTAAATGGAATTCTGGTGTGGAACATGGCTATGCAACAGCCAGCAGCTAAACACAACACACAACAGAGTTGAACATAAAATCGTAGTAAAGCCAACTGATCCCAAAGGAATGGAAACGAAGAGATAAGTCATTTTTCGTGATCTCTCTGTCCTTGGAGTGGTCAGTCACTCGAGCAGTCTTCCAAGTCTTCCTCCTCTGCACTACATTTACTTCACCATTTTCCTTCTTCACTGCGACACACCATGAGCAACCAATTTGATTCAATATCCTCAAATAACAGCGGCGATATATCAACTTCACAGCTAAAGCAGACCCGCTCATAATAAACACTTTTTAGTCGAGGACTGTTCTACTCCAGTATGAAAATAATAGCCGTATGTCTGCAATTGTGTTTAACTATGGCAATTACACACACACGTATATATGTATATGTAAACAAAAGTATCTTTTTTGCTTCAACAGACGAATCCGATCATATACAAAGCCATGAAAATTCTAGTGCCGTGATCCTCAACATCTTGGTCTTTAATAGAGGTGTAAGCGGGCCGATATTTTGCAACTCAAACCCGCCTGAACTTGAAAAGTTTATGCCCGAACCCACCTGAATCAGTCTCGAACTGGAAATAACATGAAAAATAAATTGGTAGAAGTAATAGTTCATTATTACTTCTATTAAGTAATAACTCAAAGTATTACAATACTAGTCCGAACTTGACTCGAAGTTGAACATTACTAGCCAAACCCGCCTGAACTTGAAACAATTACAAAATTTTGCAGTCAGACAGAACCGGCTTGCTATCGGGTTCGGGCGGTCGGGCAACTAATTGGCCCAGCTCGTGCACACCTCTAGTACGAATCTCGAATGGATATACCTATACAACTTCCAAATGAGAGTTGAAATGTATATGTATGTATGTGTCTCAGGAGATCAAATAGAAGGAAAGAAAGAGATTGTCGCTGATGCAACCTGTGGTGAATCCGTGAGAAAGACATTTCGAATGAAATTACTGTTGTCTGTAAGTAACGTCAATGCAGCTAAAATCCATATCTTGACTTGGTTAAATGTGTATACCTATATTCAATTACAATGTAATTTCTCATGTAGCATCAACTAGCAGCTCTAAACACACTTAGCGCAAATCAAATGCCAATATCACTTCCTTCATGCTCTCCAGCGTACTAAGAGTAAAATGAGCTGAATATTTGTCGCTACAGCATGGCCACATCTTACAGTCAACCCTAACCGACAAAAACGACCGATAAGTAAACAAATCGACTGTTCGTGAAATTATTGCTTCATCTTATAACAATTACAACACGCATAAGTGCACCGTAATGTAATTAGCATGTACTCATAAACAGATGTATGCCAATTATTTCATAAATTGATGTAGAAATAGCCAAAAACATAATTTTAAATAACAGGGAACTAATTAATATCTGTCATGTTATTACGAGTGCACTCAACAACTTTTTACTCGTTCCGCTTCCATGAGCAATGTGAGCGAACTGAGACGAATAGTATCAACACTATTAAAACTGGTCACGAAAGGCTACCACGGTAGGAGGAGGGAGACGGAGAAAAAAAAATTATATTTAATATTTTTTACTTTATCGATATTAAAGTGAAATTCTAAGAATATACAAAAATTGGAACCTCGAATCGAGCTCCGAACGATAAATTATCGATATCTCTGGGTATAACATGATGTTGAGTTTAGATTTACAGTTCATCACGTAACGCAAATTAAAGTATTGTGAAATCAGGCTTAGACGGCTCTTTGCTATAACATTGCAAGAAATGAAAACGCTGCATTAAGGCTTGCTTTTGTCAGCCTTACAGTCATTAACACTACATAATGAATTGTTGTTTAGTGTATGACCATATAAAATGATTAGCTAGTTGTAAAGACTGGTGAGTCCCTGTCACAACAAGATTTTCTGGAGAGGGTTAAAACAAAGTAAACTTTTGGCTAACAAAATAATGAAGCCCACAATGAAATAATTATCCACATAATAATATAATTCCAACGACAAATACATAAAAACTACATATTTGAGGGATTTCCCATAATTAAACGAGAAACTACGTTACATCTATCCGGCAATGTTGACAAATGAGATATTTGCAATATTAAATAGAAAATGATATTTTATGACCTTTCCCTACAACAGGTTGAAATTGTAAAAGAGCCTAAGCTGAAACAGCGTGTATACGGCGTCGCAGAGATACAGAAACAGCCGAAAGAATAGTACAGGGGCATGATATTTATAATTATACGATCAATTGGTCTCAGAATTGGAATGGGATTTAAGATGGAACTTATTTAGTTAATATAATTTTTAGTTATTAGGGGTAAATGTAAAATCATGTGTAAACCTAGATATTTCTATCCTGATATAATGGTTAGACACTGAAATAAAGCTGAACTTGAACTTGAACTTGGAAACATAAATACATACCGTGATTGGACCTACCGCTTCGCTTTCATTGATGCTAAATAGATCGGTTTGGTTGCTGCTGTTACTATTCCCATTTCTATTTTCTGCACTTTTCGGGATTTTATAAAAATCGTTGATTTGACCCAAAAGGTGCAGGCAATTACAATTTTTTATTTACACATCTGGTTGACAATACTATAGTCATCATTAAACCAAGTTTTTATTTGTAATGGGTTGCACCCATGAGTAATTTTATGAAATTACTCAACCCAAGTTTTGGGGATTCCGCTTAAATTGACAATTTATGAAAAAATTGCATATGCAAAAAGTTCAAAGTAAGCATAGTTGGTGTATATAAAATTCTGAGCTAGCTAATAATATTATCTAATAGTTGGACATTGCACAGGCTAAGAAAAGCAGTGTCCTCCAATTGTGTTGAGGATTACACATTTATGAACAGAGACAGAAAGAGCTCGATAGTCAAAGAGGCAAGAATTTATATATATGAAATGAAGCTAAATGATGTTAGGTTTCTATTACTTAAACTTAAATTACTGCTTTAGTCAAGTAGTACATACACCATTGTATCAAAATATCTTTTCTAATCGGCAATAATTCGGTGTTAACGAATTAACGTTAATTGAACCACCTAGGCAAGGGGCCTAACTGTAATTTGACATAATCCAGCAAATGTCGAAACCAGGGAATCGTAAAATTGAAATTTTGTAAGAGTTTTATGAAGGCAATAATTTTCACAATACCGGTATGTTTTAGAAGCACAGTATATATTCATATAAGATTTACTGCTATAATTTACGTCTAAACCAAAATATTTAATTTGTTGTGTGTGGTGTTATGGACGTGTATGAACACATCTGGCTAGGCTTAACCTTTGATGAGTTTCCACCGGAATAAGAGTCACAACACATCATGTCACATCACATCTCGTAAAATCAACTTAGGAAGATCAACAAGCCGTAAAAGACCCACGGGGCGGATTTTATTACCCTTTATGTCAGCCCACCATCAAGATCTATCTTACTTGCTTAGTTAGCAACATGTGCCTTTCTCCCATACTACAGTGTGTAATCGTCGAGTGGTCGAGCAATAATACATGGTGCTTTCATTCACCTCTATCCCTTTACATGTTCTATTTATGTTCTCCCGCCATCCCAGATTCCCTTGTTTGGCAGGAAAGTACGCTAACGTGAAAGCACCATGTATTTTTGCTCGAACACTTTACTGCTACACTCAGTATCAATACAATATTATGACGCGACTGTATAATGTATGTTCCTCTCCCTTATTACCACATAAATAGCATGTCTACTAGCCTCCTAAACTGCTCTGTAACACCACCTGTCTCTTCAGCCATCTATTCACTACGCAAATAGGCTCTTTTGACTTCTAATAACTCATTCATTAGCCATCTCTTCCTCAACAAATATAATTACTCTCTTTTTAACAACATTCTCACCTATTCACCCTCAATCATCAATAAACAATCTATGCTCTGGTTTCACGTTTAATAATAACAACAATACAATTGTTATAAGCAAGCTTGAAAAGTTGAAATGATTTCTGATTTGGTACAAACCGTTTAAGCTTGTTTAGGCTACTTTGATCTCAACAAAATATATCTGGTGGAAATGCAACAGATTTGAATGTTCGGTCAGTTCGTATGAGAGCCTTTTGGTTGATACCAAAGGGTTTAATCTAAATTGCAGTGAAAATGGTGGTTAGGGCTATATCGTTCGGCACGAAATGGTTGACACCACCTTAACTATGAAAGATGAGTGTGCTTCCCGGAACAGGAATGTTTGTTTCTTGTGCCTCTGAGGGCATACACTCTGGGAGGCTCCAGGAACCTCCAATTTGGCTATAAAAACAGGGTTTTCAGCCCAGGTCCAAAAATTGAAAAATATCGATGTTTTGCGGGGTTTTAAACGATTTTCTTGGTGCTCTCCGCGTTTGTTGAGCAAAATAGTTGTTCTAATTGAATTGAAAATATAAAAAAAAATCCGATCCGTACTAAATGTAATCAGTAGCGTACAGAAAGAGGATATTTCCAATAGTGACAAAGACATCGGATGTGCCCCGAGTACCCAATGGTTCCTCTTGTGGCACCTCAAGTGTATGTGGAGGGATCAAGCATTTTTTCCAGGTCCGATTTATTTAAAAAGTTTCGGCTAAAAGCTATCCATCATAATTAAGGACAAACATGTTTTTATCAACAAAGAGGAAACACACTTTATTCTTTCAAATGAACGTAAACATCATTCTACATATTTGTAGGACGTTTTGGCAACAACTGCGAGCATTTCAATCATCTCGTCTCTAGAACTAGAAAAACACATTATCCAGGTAGGTATGGAATATAGCGCCATACTGTTAGAATTATTCCCTAAAATTAAATGAGATAATATGTATTTCTATCCAACTCAAATAGTTCTCTGGTACTAAGGCAACAGTCAATTTTCTGTTAATGTAGTAACAGAGGTGTGTTAATCATGTTACTTTAGCGGAGCAAAAACAAAATCCCAGGAGAGGTTGTGAAGTCAGGGTCAGGATGGTAAGATGGGATCGGTGACTGATAAAATTGCACCAGCTACACTTGGTCGAGCTACTTTTACCTTGACTTGCTTTGACATTTAAACGAGGTCTATACAAGACTGAATAATAATGCATAGAACTCTGTGAATTTAACATCATTCTTATCTAGGAAAAATTTTAACAGATTTTCGCTGTTAAATACTTAACAGATGATCGATCCAGGCAAGAAAAATGAATTTGCAAAGGTAACCCTTAGTAGGTATCTAACCCAACTTGTAATACAGTTTTTAGTTCCCTTCCTAAAAGCGGTACTTCTGTATGCTCAAGGTTGTTATTATTCCTTAAACGTTCACACAAGTACTGTTTTCATTACTGTTTGAATTTCTCAATTTTCATGGTGCTAAACACAAATGTATTATCTGATTTCCAATTATGCAGGAAATTTGTCCAAGATCATTAAGTAGCAGTTAAGTTGCCTCATTATTAGGCCCTGCTGTCTCAGTTTCATTTTACATCTATATGCAATCTAATTTGGAGTGTTAAATCAAATTATGAACAATGTGAGTGGAAATAGTACAAATTATAATTATAAGCTATAATTAAACTAACAAGACAAAATGTTGAATAGAATGGAGATTTGAATGAGAGAAGAGAAGGATTTGAGTATTTGATGGAAGAGTAAGCAGTAGGTATTGGTATTTGTGTAAATGGACGGTGGACGGTGAGGGAGATGGAATAGATGGAGAAGAGTTGAGCAAATCTCTGACCGCAGGAGAGTAGGAGCAGGAGCAGTGTCAGGGAATGAAAGAGCAAAATTGGCAATACGGACATGAAGTGAGTGGAGAGTGAGCTTGGAGAGTACAGGACAGGTTCGTCGACTCTTTGACTTTCAGGGTCTAGAGAAAGGTCGGGAGTGCACAAACACCAAAGCATCCTACAGCCAATCTATTTCAACACTTTAGTTACATGGTTTACTTTACCATCACATCATCATCCATCCAATAGTCGAGTCCGTAGCATTTAGTTGAGTAGGTAAGAATGGCATACAAAGTCTGCACCGTTCCAAGCAGAAATAATGCCAATAGTAGGAGGAAGGCCAAGGAGACTAAAGCGATGTACATTTACACACACAGCGTAACGTACACACTTTTACTCTCCAACCGTCGTCTCATGTAAAAGTGTTGCAATTGCAAGCTCAAGCGGTGGGCCATGTACGTACATTTAGCATAATAATATTATCTTTTCCTTATAATCACTCGGCATAATCGTGAGTACAGACTGGACGTGTACGCAATGCACATGCCAACTTTGTTGCCCTAACTATAACTGCCTTTTGTTTGCTTACTTTTTCTCTCTGCACACTATAATATTCTTCAATACATTTCCATTTCCAACAATCCTATTACCGATATGTTCTATGTTGCTCCTACAACACTTTCCTACCCACCACTCCAACACACACAAACACACTAGCCAGTGACTCAAGTATAGTAACTGCAACAGGAGTATTAGTGAGAAATGAGCGTTGAAGCTGATGCTCAACTCATTGTCACTCACATTCACTTCAGAAAATATTATTTCTCCTTCGTTCTTCCTATTGTCGGATCAAGCACTCTACACGTATGTAATCGTAGTGCACGCTCTGCACTATATGTGTATGTCACACACCGGAGAAGCACAATTAAAGAAATTCGGAATAATTCCACCTTGGTGAGTGGATTGATAAATTAAAAGCCTTGTTGCGGGTTGAGGCTCTAATTCTTATAATTTTCAAGAGCACACTATTTGGGTGTATATGCATAATGTCAAGATGACGTTGGCTATTGGGGTGCTGAAATAACTGACATAATACGCAAATCCAAACTTGACAATGTTTTTTAACTTGTCTGAACGATCACTTCGTGCTTAAATGGGTTTACCGCTTGCGTATTCTTAACACACACTTTGTAAGGATATTTGGGAGGGTAGTGGGAGACAAGCTGTTGGTGAATCAAAGATGTGTTTATTTGCATTCCTCTTCCTTCTAACTACGTTAAATAACATTGGCACTATATACATAAATGCAGAGTACGCCTATCTGTGCAAGTAGCTTTGTATTTGTGTGGAGTTGCAATTGAGAAGATGCAAACGAGAATTGTCATGGAATGATCAAAAGTAGCTGACAAGTTTTGGACAAACTCTTGCTTCCATTTCTTTGAACATGCAAAGAAATTAGGTATACAGTTTCTTCTTCAGTTCCCCGACAACATCACGCCAAGTGTTTTTGTCAGCAATTGTTCAGAGTTTGGAATGGTATATATGTGCCTAGGGAAAGACTGGAATTCAGATTCATTCAGCTATAGACAACTTTTAATGTATAGAAGTTATAGTTGCAGGAATCTGCTCAACTATTCTGCATGAACGTCCCAGATGAACAAAGGAAAAAATTATTTAAGGGAATACAAACAATGTGTGTATTGTGTATGTAGGTATATACCTATATAGTATGTCGTTTGCAGAGTGTGGTCTTGTCTTAACTATTTAAGTCTAGTTTTTCTTCGTTTCTTTATACTTTCGCATGATATTTTCCCTTGTGAATCCGCTTGCAACCTCATTGTTTGGCTAATAGTAACAACTACAATTCTGCATGCAATTAATAAAACTGAATGTGCATGGCCAAGGTGCCATGTAACGCCGGAGTCAAAAGTTGAAGAATGTTGAAAGTTTGCACATGACGCAGGGCAGTCCATGTTCAGGTGCAATGTACTTATACGGAGTTTCAAATTTTCCAGAGCGGCTTCCAGAGCAAAGTCAAGATGCTTTTGCCTTGAATTCACATACTTAAACACAAGCAAATTTTTTCATCACTTTTCCTTCTTCTGTCCATTTACGCTCTCTCACAATCAGCTTTTCATTTTGCCTTTCTATTTCATCAACCAAAATTCTTATTATTTCAGCTAACTTTTATTTCATTTGCAATCACCGACTCTTCCATTTTTTGAAAACGGCAAGATGTGTAATTTAATTATAGCAAATTATTATCCATTAATACCAAGTATGTATCTCTTGATTACGCCTCAATTCTCTCCTCAACTGATAAATAATTTCCCGCAATCATCATTCAGATGCAGAGGTGAATATGATTCTTTCAAAGCCACATGAGCTCATTTACAGATGTTTATGGATATTAGGACATTATTAATGGGCCGACGAAGAGAAATGGTGACTCGCTGAGTAGTGTATAGTTTGCTAGATTAAAAAGAGAACAATTTATCAACTGTATGATAAAATGTTTCATGACTATTTTTCAACAACAACGAACGTGGAGCTAATCAAATAATTATTGTGTGTGGTATTAATGATTGGCAGTGGAAATGGCAGTGTTTGAAAATATTTAATTTGTGGTGCTGGATGACTGCAGTTTTGCGTGTGTATCTCCAGTGCAATGGAAGTGATAAGAAATTCTACATCCAACCAGAAAGAGCAGGAGTCATCTCCCGGTCTGTTCACCTCTGTCAAGTTGGCCTTGATGGAGATAAGATGAAGCTTTCATTCCTCTTTCATCTCACTCCCCTACAATTGGCTTTCACGTTTCGTGTCCCAATCCCCATTATAATTACTTTTTAACAAACAATATTTTCCTAACCAATCGATTACAAACAATCTTCAAACTACAAGACCAACTTTAGCACGTCTTGGCAATTCAGTAATAAACAAATGAATATAAAGCTAAATACACTGAGAATACAAAGCACTTGTTAAATACAAGTAAACTATTGAATAGTACAATATGAATTACAATAACAGCAACTTATTATTATTTTCATCACTTTTATAAATATCATTGTGATTATTGTTTATTATGCTGAGAATTATTTTTGCATATTATTAAATACTGTCGTATCAACTAAATTAAGTAGCATGTGTACGGTTGTTTGGTTATAAATGGGAGCGATTTCCTATTTCGTGTTACATATTATTATAGGCTGTAGAGTGTGTAGAGTATGAAATGAAGTATGAGATAGCTGGCACAATAACCGTTGGCAATACTTCTTATCTCATCATATTGATATTAGAAACCAGGCTGGAGTTTGGGTGAATGTTAGTCTGCTGTTTTGTATATTATTATTTGGCATGCAAACCTGTAAGAGCCTGACATTGGCAAGGATGTGAATGCAAACTGTCCAAGTACGTACTTTACAATGAAGCTCATCATCAGCGCTATCACCAGCATTTGAGATACGTGCACAGAGCACTGCGTTGTTTGTTAGAGCACCAAGCTCCATGTATAGATTTTATTCAATGTCACACACCACTGACACCACTCCAGTCTTGCAGCGCAGCAACAGCCCCATAATACCACGGGCACAAACAACTACAAGATGATATAAATGTAGCCGGAGATATAATAATATTATTAGTGCAGAAAGAGCTAGGACGAGTACGAGTATGACGACTATTGTTCGGAGCTGAATGTCAATTACTAAGAAATTAGGCTGAGCCGTAATTGGAAAAATGGAGATAGTAGTTGTGCTAAGTATTTATTGAGCTGAGAATTGAGCATGTGTCCAGCATACGACTCAAATAAAGCTGCGCAATTTTTGCACTTCCTTATCAGCACATAATACATAATGCGTTATGAAACCAGACACTTTTTAAATGTCACAGATGCTCTTGCAATCCTTCATATCAAATATTTTCTACTATACATTACTTAATTGCCAACTTATGAATGGATGAATGAGTGAGATATCATTATTCTATACTGCTTGTACTACTCTCAATGTCTCCTGCACTCAACTCATTTCTAGCATTTAATCTAAGTCTAACTATAATGTCTTTTCTACATTTCCACTTTCAAGATCCTAAGCCAATTGATTACGACATCATGTCACATATGAATGAAGCTCCTGCTCCACCACATAAATTACTTTTTATTCACAAATCCTACTCCCTGCACCCCTTAACTTTACTTTTCCGACATTCTTCAGTCTTTTTCTATCAAAACGTGTTTATTCCTAGCTAATAATTCAACACGTTTCAGTATTCCGATCTGCGTCACTCAATGAAATATTCATACACCCGTTGACAAATATCAACATCCTCATTATGAAGGATGCACATTTTCAAAAAATATAAAGTCTTGCTCATTCAATCAATGTCGTTCATGATTTCTTCCAAATACGGTGTAATTATAACTAGAAGTAACTACGAGTGGGAAAAGAGGAGTATCTGTAAAGACAGTTTTATTGTTGTAGTTATGGAGATTGTAGTTGGGATATTATACACGAGTTGTAGAATGTGATTGTGTTGAGAAAGAATGCTGAATGCATATTAGGATACAGAAAAGGCAAATATTATTTCACGCTTGTTAACAACATTAGGTTAATATCTTTTGGATTTGCAAGCATTGCATTGTGTAAACTAGAGCTAAACCCCAATTATGTTTCTACAGAGGGAGACTGTGGGGAGCATGTGACGAAAATTGGAGTTGGGGGACAGTAGTTCCAAGTTCTCCTGTGTTTTGCAGTGCATGTATTGCAATTTGTACATGCTGTGCAGAGTAATATCAAAATAAATCTGTATAGTGACGGAGTAGAGCGAGTAGGAGAGATAGAAGTACGAGTGTGGCTGTAATGTCTAAGTAGTAATAATGTAACGCAACATAATGGATGGGAGAGAGGAGTGCAAATTTCCTGCAGGGCTTTATTACTTCACTTACACAACTTCACCAATGACTGGGTTGAGAGTCAGCCTTGAGAAAGGAGTTTGACCCACCAGAACAACTACCACCTACCTACTACACTATTAGCAATAGCAGCCTAACCAATCCAACCCAACCATGCATGCACACTTTAAATGCTTACTAAAACTACTTACTACACACAGTTTTCAGTGCCAGCGTCAACATCATATCATCCTCGTCACAGCACATCCCATCATCACACTCACCACTGTTTGTCTCAAAACACGATGCCAAACTTCAACATACAACCACAACCCTATCCTCAACACTCGCTCTCCATCCAAAAACAACACAACACTCCATGTCCGACTCTCACCATTATTTACCATTTCACCCTCAATTAAAATACTCAACAAATGTCAAGTCTTTTCTTAAAATTTCAATCCAACTATGCATATAGACCCATACTACAGATACATGCATTTATAAACCCCTTTGGCAAATACAGCTCACAATTTACTTGCTGCACACTTTAATTTCAAATACATTTTGATGCTAAACAGTATAAAACTGATCTAGAAAATTGGCGGATCTAGCACTAGGTTTAACAGGTCCAAACCTACCTCTGTTAAATCTCAATGTACACCAGATAACAAGACGTAAATCCCAAAAAGGTTAGACGTTCAAAATTAAAGAAAAAATAGCGTTAAATGTCCATTTTTTGCATTTAGTGCTGAATTTTTCGCGCTATGCGTGATTTCAGACTTATTTGTAGCACTCAGGGCATTTTTCTTCCCCAAATCGACTTCAGTATACAGCATTACTGGAAAAAGCGAGAAATCATTCAACCCGATTAATAATTTGAACGAAACACCCCCTTTCTTAAAGCTCTCTAAGGTTGTAAAAAGGAATAGGATTTCAATACAATACAACGAATTAAAAATGTTCGGGTAGGGGAAGACAACGGGAAATAGAAGAGTTATTTTGCTCCAAGGTTCACCCATGCATGGCCACTATTGCAATGCATTGTGTTATTCAGTAACGGAGCTACTGTATAGGAATCGCTTGTGTGATATCTATTTATCTCTCTGTGCACTGCATGCCGCCAGCGCGCAACGCACCAGCACAGCTTCCATTGCTAGCATTACTCTGACACCTTGAATGTTTTGACTGTTAACGCAAAAGAAGATGACTACAAACTTTAAACATGTATAAACAAAAGAATATTGTACTTTTTACCTCTGCTACTCTTTACATCAATTGCAACGGTGTATTATTAAAATGGGAAAGCCTCAACTCTAACGCTGACACATTCTAACTAGCAATACAATATTGAAGACTATTGCTTCCCAGAAGGAACAATGAAAGAGACACTTGAGATACAGATGCACTAGTAGCATGGAACCTACTGGAAGAAGAAGTGAAGACGAGTTTAGCATTAGTGTTGTAGTACATGAGATGATGTGTCCTGAGTTAATGCTGAGAACCGGAAAACGGATGGGGTGTGTGGGTCTCTGTTGTGCATTGTGATGTCCTCACTTCAGAAAACACGAGCAAAGAATGGAGCAACTTTTCTCATCACCGCTTGCACCTCCACAAATGATCCTTCGTCAACGCTTAACCTGTCTGACTCCAATGCAGTCTACTTACTCCATAGTTATCAACTCTTTGAACATTTAAATACGAAGACACACAAGGAAAGAAGTCACTGGTAGTCAAGGAGAGACAAGTGACGGCACACATCCACGCCCATCCGCTCTGAGTACCAGAATATTCCATTCAATTGCCCATTACCTTTATTTAGCAATGTCTCACAAGAATGCACTTTCATCCTGTATTTTGTGCAAACCAAGGATATCAGTGGTGTATGAAACATTCCTAGCTGTGTCCAAATTCCTGGCTCAAAATAAGCTAAATATATGCAACATGCATTTATTTTAAATTACTTAAAATATCTTGTCATATATCCTATCACAGCTCCGATTTATAGACAAAAGTCCAAATTCAAAATTGAACTTCGGGCGGATATGCACTAATTTGGCAAACATCAATTATGGGTAAACATCAGTAAGGTTAGGATGTGAAAGGTCAGGAAAGAATCTATCAACTACGTTTTAAACTTAAGCGAGTTTGAACGAGTAGAATAGAAATTAACAGACATCGTCAACCCCTCTGGAAGAAACCTGCTGACAGACGAACAGAGACGTAAGTGTCTGATGACGGTCAATATGCTAACAGGGCATACCAATAAAGTAACCATATAGTAATTACCCGGATTAGGTAGATTTTTATTTGTATCTACTTAGAATGCATACAAATAAACATAAATTTCCACATGTACAAACATGTCGTGATCATATTATAGCAGTGTACGAGTGTAGCACTACTAATTGCTAATGAAAAGTATAAGCAAGCAAGCTTTAGTTAATGGCAGTCAGTTTATATTGTTCACATCTTCTCTTAAACTTGGGTATTAAGCTAGCCTAAACAAAAAGAAAGCCTATTTTCAACTTGTATACTCGGTTCTATGTTTTTAGTAACTAATTTTTACCCCACCAGGTACCCCTAAAAACTAACATCGAGTTTTCCTAAAACGAAGGCTCATTGTAAATGTCAGTAGTTTACCCAGAAGGCAAGAAGCAAGAAAAGTGACCTAAAAATATAAATGTAGAATGTAGCTGGTGTAGAAAGTGTTTATGAAATCAACATAAACGTTTCTTACCGACACTTAAATAATTTGCTTTCACATACAGATCCCTTCCTAGTGTAAAAATGTTGATGTTGCATACTTATATGCAAAAGTAGGGATGCAGGTTCATCTCTGAGAGACAATGCATGATCGTATGAATTAGAGCATTCTCTAGGCAATTGTGAGATTGTGACAAAGACGCGGAATTGATGCTACTATATGAATATACAAAATACAAAGCATTACTACTAAAAGCAATAAGATGTAAGAATTGCTGAGTAGGATTCTGTTAGTATTTTGTGCGTATAAGTATTGAGAAGAAGGTCCAGTCAAAAGAAGTTGGTGTGGCCTTCCTTGAATAACCTCAACCCTAACCCTTGCATCTCTATAAATTGGGAAACGGTGAATTGGTAATCACATTGTATAACAGAAAGGTCATAGTTGGACGCAGTAAATCATAGGTACAGGCATTTGTGTGTGCAAGCGTAACTTAATCGTAGAGCGTGTACTGGTCACAATGAGTGCCTATATTATAGACGTATGTTGTTGAAGTGAGAGAAAGAATATTAGATAGAAATTCTAATTTTATGTTAGGAGAGAAGGTTAAAGCTACGTACAGGTGGATGGGAGTGATGCTGAAAACAGGATACGGAAAGGATGGGAAAACAAGTTGAGAGAACAGAAGAGTCGTGGGAACTTTCACAGAAAGAAGAAATCATATTCAGTCCACCACCAAAACTATTAGGCTAAACACAACGCGACAATTTCCCAGCACTCCACACTTCATTCATACAGTGCTTCTCCATTCGCATGGAGGATGATAAATTAAATGCGCATCACATCCTATCCATCGCCACCTCAAAATAACTCTTTGGTCGCCATCTCCAGAGGCACCCATCCTCTATTTACATTCTCCTCCAGAGTGGACTTGATGTTTCCGAATCCACATTCAAGGTCCTTATATTATGTGAATTGCAACACCAGGTAGTTATTACCACATCATTCTGGCTTCATTTACGGAAGTTTACCACTGCATGGTGTACAGCATCTCAACTCGGAATCTGTTGCACCCAGCCCAATGTTTATGGAAAACACAGCACCTGGCAGAATACTTTGCCACAACCACATCACTGCAATTCCTTCGGATACGTGACATATAGCCCAGACAGTTTTCATCAGACGACAAACATCGCACGCTATACGGCACGAAGTACAATAGTAGGAGGCTGTTTAATGGTAGACACAGACACAGGAGTGATGTAGATGTAAGAATAGATCAACGTCAACCACAATTAAACTTGGCTTGTAATATTACACTTTTATGTAAACACTGTCACATGTGAAGTTTGAGCCACCCCACATAATGGACGAATGTCTTTTCTAACATCGATTAGGAAGGGACTTCATGGGTGCAGTGTGCAGCAAGATCATACTTGGCAAATAAATAAAAGAAACGATTGTTTATATTGAGCTGAGCATTTGTTTAATTGCAGTTGCAAGCCAACGTCCATCTCTTCTTTCAGCCATTATAATTATGATGAGCACGAAGCAATTCTCATTTATGCACTCGCAGCTCTTTTTACTGTGTGCGAGTGGAAGTTGTACACAGATTCAAAGTTCCCTATCCAATCCATTCCTGACTATTAAAGCATAATTTATTTATTCTTTATTTATTTAAACAACAATTAACATGTCATAACCATATCGCAGTACTATGCGTCTTAGTCGTCTTACTCTGCAGATAGTGCACACTCAACTAATAACCATTACTAATAATGTTGTCCATGTTGATCGTATCAACAGCTCCAGTCACATATCCCATTTCAAAATTCAATTAGTGGAATGTGGTTGCAAAAATTGAGTGGATTGAAGTAATGGTCGGACTAATGGCAACTGGGGAAAATTATATTTTATGTGCGTACGTGCCTTTTTGCTTTGCTATTAGGTACATGATAACATGATCCTCATTGTCGTTGTAACGATCCCGTACGAGTTGAATGTAAATATTTGTGTTGGATGAAAAATGCAATCTGCATTCCTTTTGACCTTATCTGTCCAATAATTATCTCGTGTTGGTTTGTTGACGTGTATGTAATAGTAGTATTTATTTACTACGGATGCGATGGTGTGTGTAAAAGTGTGTTTACATTAAGTGAGTTTTTAGACTGATAGACTGGTAATATTAGGTAGACTGACCTGATTGGTGCTGTCGAGACAAAGAGTATGACGGGTGTCGGCTTGACGGATTCATCGGGCAGTATGGGGAGGAAAGGTAGGGTGAGACACCACCATGACCTGGGCTAGGACTGTCCGGCGTATGTGACGCTGGCACTGCACAAAATCAAAATATCATTCGTTAGACTTTGGCTATACTGTTCACACAATCACATAACTTTCCTTTTCATCCATTTACAACTTCATTCATGCGTATATTATATACCACACCAAACCGGCAAAACGCATTATCATAGAATTATTTAGACGCGGAGTAAAGAGGGCAGAGTAGTGCAACAATTAAACTATATATATTTTGCACATTTTGAAGAAGGAAGGTTTTTATGCCTCGAAAGCGAAATCACCTGCTGACACAGTCCTTTTGAGATGATGTAATACAACATGAGCATCACACCACTTCCTGTTCCATCCATTGTGTCCATAGAGGACAATAACTAATTGTATGCTAATTTGTATTTATCCTATCATGTTGGTGCAAGTCTAATTTCATTGTTTGGCACTAGATATTGCATTTGATTATTAATAACCCACGTTGTCGCTCTATCCCTTCTGTTATATAAAGAATGAAGGGAAGTGTAACGCGAATTTAAATTACAGCTTTGAACGCGTTGCCAAGACCAGTACGACCGTAGGACTTATAGTATGAGGTAAGTACTATGCACGAACTCATGCAATAAACATACAGTGCAGTCCTAGCACATCACATTGCACATGTAGGAGTAAATAAGGACTTTAAATAAGTACCTACAGTCTTCGTACCTATCCATAGCAATGCAATACCGAGACAGGTACAAAGACCTGTATTTATCAAAAGTCCTCTATATCTCTACTAAAGATAAATCTATCCTAAAAGTACATTTAATATTTAGTATATTATTGTGTTTATTGTGTGTTTAAATTCGAGAGCGTCACTTACATAATACCCACTTAAAACGGAGCTTTTGTGTTAGTAGGAATAGCATTGCTTTGTCCTGCTGTTTAATAAAACTGTTACACTGCAAAACCCAAGAAAAATAAATACACTTGCAATGTTTTAAAAATGAAACAAAAAATTTAAGTCGACGGGAAGTATTTTAAAACTTCGATTTTTTATTGTTAATCAACATATAATAATTTTATAAAAGCATAACGCATAAATATTAACCCATTCCAGTCTGTCATAAATTGTAATTGACAAAACCAAGTCCAGTAAAAAAGAATTGAAGTTTCAAATTATGGTGATTTCAATAAAATAATCTAATTTGACTTTATTGTATTCATCCGCGCTGCAGCGCTGGGGCATGAGTTCTGCAGTACTTGACTGATGTTTATGAAAATCAGCTTTGTAGAATGAATGGTGAATAAACAATATAATCTGTTATTTAAACAACATGTGTGCCAGCATTGTAGCTAAGTCAGATGAATGCTCAAATTTGTAA
This sequence comes from Pogonognathellus longicornis, assembly GCA_034694085.1. Taxonomy (NCBI): domain Eukaryota; kingdom Metazoa; phylum Arthropoda; class Collembola; order Entomobryomorpha; family Tomoceridae; genus Pogonognathellus; species Pogonognathellus longicornis. Next base: position 34,562 of record JAQFYB010000132.1, read on the forward strand.
TAATATTATTTTGTTCATATTTTTATATTTTAAAACTGGAAAATGTCGATTTTTAAGTTGCATTACATTTAAGGGATTATTTTGTTTAAAAAAATAATTTTAGCCCCTATGCTAATAATCGACATACTGCAGGCGCGTACCCAGGGAGGGGGGTGCACCCCCCAGAATGCCCAAAAGTTAAGTTATTTTACAAAAAAATTCGCGCTATGCGAGAGTTTGATGCATTTTAAGTTAGTTTTTACCTAATTAATAACGCTATTATGGACTAAATTGTACCTCATATACAGTTTTGCTCTCCCAATATTTAATTTCCATATAAAACCTTGCTGTGCACCACCCAGTTAATGATCCTGGGTACGCGCCTGACATACTGCGTAACAACCATATAATTCTATTAGATATAAGTAACTATGAAATTAATTAATATTTATTGTCCAGGTTTGAAACACATTTTTAAAGTGACTGAGTCGACAAAAACTAAAATGCTATTAATTATTACTATTACAATGCGAAAAATGGATGAACCTTGATTGTCCTTAAAATTCATGCAAAGTGATAATATATTTTCTGACATTCCCCTAAATATAGGAGTACTTAATTCACAGCCCAAATAAAAAATCTAGGCTCCCTAATAAATGTTAAGCAAACTTGAACTCAATTTAATCAATAATTACAATGGGAAACGCGAAATAAAGCACGTTTTAGTAGGACATTCAAGTGCAACATTCAAGTGAAAATGTTGAAAAAGTACAAATAATCAGGATTGGTAAATACAAATTCAGAAAATGTCTATAGATTTGAAATAAGGTAGGACAACAAAGAGTCTATGTAGCGTTGAAATTATAATCTTAATTGTGCAAAAAGTTGTGCATGTTTGGTGTACGGTGTACCTACTATTATATAGAGGTATGGACCAATGTAACTTAACAACGAATTTAGCCTTAGTATTGTCCTTTCAAATTGCGCCAAGTTTCAATCTGCATAAAATGCATCAGATTCGCGCGTAGCGAGAAAAATTTCAGATTTTGTTTGCAATTTTTTGGCACTAACTTCCTTACTCTACATAACTCTCCATCCTTACAGCATTTGATATTACAATACTCTCTGATATACCCTGGACGTAATCAAATGATGTTTGTATCAAAAGTTTTATTCAAAGGTTTCTTTCGCAAAAAGGAAAGCTAGTTTAAGTATAATATGGAGAAAATGAATATGTATAACGAGTAACTGGGCGGGTTTGCTAAGTTTCTAAACCACGTAATTAGTTCTAAGGATTTTTTAAACTTGTTTTCTATTGTTTTATCATACTTTATGTTTCATTCCGCTAAAAGTAATGTAAGTTTCAATTTGTAAAATTCCAGGACATTTGCAGGACGGTCATGACAACCTCTAAAACTCCAGGTCGTCCGGTCATTGAAAAGCTATCCATTTATGTTACATACTCCAGCAACAAACTCGTGCTTCGTCTGCACTAATAACTAACACTTGAACAAGTAGTTCAGTTTTCTACGTTTCTAATGAATTACCATACAATCTTACTTTGCAATGTAGAAAACACTCGGAAAAGTTATTTCAATTTTCTATATTCATATCATCGACTGTGCATGTTTCCACTCTCGTTCTCTCCAGTACACTTTGCATCTCAATACAACTCTCATCTATATATTTTGCACATTACTTTCTCAAATGCACTACCACGTCCAATCTCACCATATCACACATCTATTAAAAACTCTAAATAGTCTTCATATAACTAATCAAGTCCTGACCTCTTTCAACCTCATGTTTTCTTGTTTCATGATTTCCTTTTCAAATGCTATCTCAACAACAATCAACTATCGCAAGTGCGGCAAGTGAAGATACAGCACAATTACAATCGTGCAATAAATAAGCACCTATACACTCTCGAATAGTTGTTAAAAACGAGCAGAAAATACTTAAAATTAGACTGACAAGAAATAGCCTCTATAGTAAGACAATCTAACTTTTTCAACTCGAGAGACTTGCTGGCTTCTTCCTTAAACCTAAACTATATTTCTCTATTGCAGTTCTTATTACTTACCCATTTGGATTTTTAATTCTGTCTTTAGATTGGACATATAGCCATACTTTCTGATTTTTCATGCAAAATTTTGTTCCTGGAAGTAGTTAACACGGAGAAACACTCTTGGGTAATTCAGTTCAATTATGATTTTATATGCTCAAAATAAGCAATCCAAATTTGCGAAATTATACTTCATAATCAGTACATAAAACAAAATTATCCAAGATGTCTTTTCATTCTTTCTTGAATAAAGTATATATCGGTCTGTGCTGACCTAATTGAAATTATTTGGCGTCTGAAACAGATATTACATACCTAAGTATTGTAAATGGCATACAGGCCTTCTTCTACTAATTACACGCTAATATTTTATTGAGTACCAGTGAATCAGCTTCAGCTCTGCGGGGGAAAGCAGTGTAGTATACAAGAGAGATATAATTTAAGGCAAGCTGGGCTGGCCTTAAATTCAATTCAAACAATTCAACTATTTATCTTTTTGATTGTTGGTTAAGTCCATGTTAATAGGAATTGTCCTCGTGATTATGATCGCAGTTCTTTATCCACAAACGCCTCTACAAAGCGCAGTTTTGCACTAACTCTGACAATTTTACCCTTAAGTATCAGGTTTACATTAGCAATATTTTACTAATCCACTTTTATTTTTAGCTGTAGTGTATACATAAAATGCAGTATTGGTGCACAAATTGGTTGGACTTTATTTCTTTACCAAGGTGAATTTAACAAACTCAACTCACTGAAGAATCTACATTACGTATGACTCCGATCCGTCATGGTCCAGAATCAGAATGTCGATGAAAGAAATAAGTATGAAAGGTAACCAGTGGTGCATTTAGGGAGGTAGGGCTTAGGGAACTGAAGCCCCCCCCCCCCCCATTTTTTGGACTTTACACTAGATAAAATCAGGTTTCTCCCAAAAACGCAAAAAAGAGGTTACTTTTGCCGTAAAATGCAAAAATATAAAATATTTTCCGCGCGATTTTGCTATTTGCATAGATTCCTATGTAAATTTGCGCAAATTTGGGCAAATTTGTTAAATGTTTTCGCGCTACGCGTTAATTTGATGCATTTCATAATGAATTTGGCTCCAAATTTCTAATTTTTTAGCGCTTTGAGCGAAAAATTGATGTATATAACAAAGGTTTGATCAAGCCCACCCCCCAAATGTATGACCTGAATACGCCCCTGAAGGTAACTGATATATCTTGTCACAAGGGAAGCTAGGTTATTACATCTTCTCATTTACTGAAGAGTATATTATTTGTATAGGTATTTACTATTTACCTACAGCACAGCAGCAGAGCAAAACACTTTATTTTATTTATATAAATAGAAAGGTCATTCAGATATTCCATAGGCTGATTCAAATTGTTAAAGACTGTTAATTTATTTCCTTACGGGCTGATTTCATTTGTTTTAAAGGTAGGAAAAAATGTTAAAGCAAATTCAATAATTTTAAAGCCTTAAATTGGGATCATTTTGATAACGTTTTCATTTCCGAGCTTACCAATTTAATTGTTATTTACAAAGTAATATCAGAGAGAGAGAGTTTAGTTTAGCATTAAAATTTTAATATTACGTATTATGCATGTCAAGGCGAATTCACTGCAGTCGGGCAATTATATTATTACAGTGAATGTGTGCCTGTGCTCCGCGTGGGGGAGGAAGTACACACCAAGAAAGGTATAATGTTAGGCCAGTAGCGTTGACCTGTGCTAATTTGTAATTCTAGACATGTAGGGAAAAAGTTATTCGTTGATTTCCTAGAAAGAAAATAGAATAGTCCGTCATAATTACATCTAACTTTTTTCAATTTGATTTGATAAGTTTTTTCAATTAATCAAGACAATTCCTTTTTACTTCAAACTCCTTCCGACCCTCCCTATGTTTTAATTTTGAAAATAAAATAAAAATAAAAAATTGTAAGCACGTATCTAGGATTCCAATATAGGGGGAGGTGCTTGGTGTAAAACTATGTTGAAATACACTTACAAAAAAATGCGATAGTCTATTTTTCATCCATTCTTACTTTTGCCAAAGCCTTATCCAGAAATTGATTTCGACGAGAGAAAAATTCCAACATGAGGAACAAATATTGTCAATATTGTGCGTAGCTTAATTGGGTACATTTGGGTTATAATACGTTGCATATTATTCGCGCGTAGCGCTTTTTTTGCTACTTTTGTACTTTGATAGCAAAATAACCACTGTTTTGAGATTTCATTCGATATGACTAAAAAATGGCAATAATGTCTAGTGTAAGGTTAAATAGTCTGGAGGTGCTTAAGCACCCTCAACACTCTTAGTGGATACGGGCCTGCGTATGACGTATATCACGAAGATTTTATTCTCAGGTGATCCATCTTTCAAAAGAATGTAGAATAATTTTGTCGTCTTAACGGAGCATTACAGACGCGGGAAAAAATAACTACCTAATTTGCAGTTAGAGATTGTAATAATAATAGATAATAACGTTTTGGTGTCCGAAAATTTTTAAAAATTTAAATAGTGCACACATTTATACCGAAGAACTGTTTATCCTAGCAATTTAAATATTACAATGAGTGTGTAGCTTTGATTTCAATACTACTTATACTCAGACTTTTGTGAATGCTTCAATTCACATATTGTGGATCTGCCGAATGTCAAATTGACTGTTGCCATTTTATACACTACATTTAAAAAAAATTTAACTTTCTCAAATAAGGGCCCAAGATTGTCAGATTGAACCCATCTATGTATTTCCAGTATAACAACATTTTGCTTACAATTTGCACTGGTAAGCCCCAGTTAGTGAAAAACCAACTGTATACTACACCTAAACCGCAAACAGAAGCCTACACATTTACTTTTGTTTTCAATCCATTTGACTTTTTTTGTTAATCGTATCTTGTTGTTGGTAAAAAAAATCGATTTATCAGAGCAGTTCTCAGAAATCCTTTACAACCACAGACCTAAGTCCATTTTGTATTTCCCTAAAGTTGTCTTTCCTATATTTTGATGTTCAAATGCCTTCCAATGATTGAAAATGATTGTCTATGAGCAGCAATACCAAAAACATGCATCCAGAAATGCTAAACATTAAATTATGAACATCTATGTATCATTAATCATTATGCTATTAAATGCCAACAAAAAGCCGATAAAAAATGATAAAAGTAATTAAAAACGTTTCGAATTTTGGATGTCTCGTCTAATATTTGTAAAACAAATGTGCATGTAAAGTAAAGTGAAAAGAAGAAAAAAAATACATTTTCGTACATTTGTACGTACCTGGGGTGGGTTGAAGTCTAGCTTTGGTTTCATCATTGGACGTGTGGCCGCTGCTGCTGCTGTCCACGTCAGATACACCACTGTCGGCTGGACTCGGAGGAAGGGACCCTGTTGTTTAAAAAATCAGGAAATTAAATTAGAGAATAGTATGATGAAATATAAATATGTACATATAGATTCCATGATTTGGGTTTAACATTACATAAATGGTAAATATCCCTAAAGGCAAGTTCAAAACATATTAATGTAATACAAATGTGTATACAGATATGATCGCAGTTTAATAATTGTGAAATATTGCACCATAAATCTTATCGACGTGTAAACAGTGGTTGTAAAGTCAAGCATTCGTTTGACATGTCATACGAGTCGATTGTAGAAATGTTTATATTTTGTGATAATAATGTTGAATACAAAGTAGAGTTGATAGTAATTGCAAGCATTTCTTCATTAATAAAAATTGGAGATACAAATCATAAGTTGCATTTCAGCCACAATAAACTAAAACAAGGATGAGCATGGCAGTTGAAATGCAGCAGAGTTCATTGTGGAGGATGTCAAAAGAAATTCTCCGAAGATAATTAAAAATTGCAAATTTATAATTAGTTCTACTCTGTAAACCAGGCTAGAGGGCAGATAGTATACCCCTGCATAATACGTGCATCAGAGCTACTTAGGCCCCGCCACGCACCTTCTCTAACACGGCTACCTGTAGATGTAGAGCAGCTATATTTGCACATGTCCACAGACACAGTCACATACTCACATATCTACACACACTCAGCATATAGGCTGAAATGATAATGCAACTTGACTTGTTGAATTAAACGAAAGTTATTACCATTCTTCGCACAACTAGCAGATGTGGAAAGAAGTTCGAACAGGTTTTTTCTTTCTGGCTGAGTTTGAATGAAGAAACTCGCTTTTGACACGGCTCGAGAGCTTTTTGCTGAGGAATTCAGTGCATGGATGCAATATGATATGTAAGTACTAATGTAATCCACAACGTTACAAAGAATATTATGAAGAAACCAAGGTAGAGGTACAAGGTACAAGAGCACCATTAATGTACACGACTTGTCTACAATACACGTCTACCACAAACACAGTCAGAGCCTATCGCATAATTCTGAACGACAAATTGGCAAACATTATCAGCATTATCGCACATTTACAGTAAATTGCTGTTTATATTGAGAAACGACAGAGGAACGCTAAACAAGCTCACAAGTCGAGTATCTTGTGAAAAGGTAAAGGTGAAACAAACGATGTTAAGTCATAGCAAATAAAATACTGTGCAATCATCAACTAATCATGTAGTCGCTCAGCAATACACTGCATACCCATAATGCAATGTTATTATCACTCCTTATAACATTGCTTCAAAAAATCCAGAGTGATGCAACTTTAAGAAACATTAAAAATAATACTGTGAGCGAACCACAAGTGTAATAACACTTCAATTGCATTTACATACACAACATGAGAACACATATTTCCAACTAGACAAGAAATGCAGGGGCATCCAACCTATTCAGTATATCTCTATGCAACTGAGCATTTACCTAACTATGGCCTGAGAAATTACTAATTTCAAATTAATATTCCTATCAACAAATCAAACGAGGAGTTGACAAACTCCGCTACAGAAGAACACGAAAAACATTTGAAAATGTTAACGGCGGTGTTGCCTTATTTCACAGGTTGCGAATAAAATAAGAAGAAAGATTGGACGATGAAAAACTGCAGTATTTGAAAGGTGAACGAAATGATGAGGCAACAGCTATTAAACACATCAGAGATAAACAGAAAGCGAAAGAGTGGCACTAATGTCATTAAGAAAAATCAAACAATGGAATGAGTCAAAAACGATACCTGCCGAGAGAATGAATGGTCTGTCGTATGAAAAATGAATTTTTCCACATTAAATAATGAACGTGTGTAGAGATTAAGGATTCAATGCGGCAATTAAATAGATGCAATCAACTGCAACACATGAGAGTATTAAATATTATTACCTGCTACATTCCTCAAAATAAGTAGATACTTATCAGAGTGCGGACGACAATCAGAAATCTTGCCAGAGATGTACAATACAACACAAAACCCAAGGCGCACTAAACTGCTGCCTCCTTCATTATATTAATAAACCATTCCAAACGGATAGAAGTAAGTATCGGAGAGCCTAATATAAGTTTGAACGAATTTAGTTCGTCTGTTCTTATATACTGCAGACGAACAAACAGACGCACAGACAGAAATTACACTATTACCAGAATTCAGTTTTTTCATACCTGCACAGTTACCAGAATTCAGTTTATTTTATCCCTGCACAATTACTAGAATAGCATGCGCATAATGAATACACTCGATAGGCAGGGATGATTACGCAGCATAACATGAACAGTTGGAACCTTATCTCCGACCCAGATCACGAAGGTTGTAACCGATTGACCCCGTCTTTATACCACACCTTTTTTGAAACCCCCAGATTACATATGGACAGTTTGAACGAATTGCGTTTACCCGTTCTTGAGTTATACTGCGGACAGAGTAACGGACAGACAGACAGAAATTTAAAAACCATAAAGCATCTCCGATACTCTCCGATACTTAATAAACTATTACAACAGATATAAAAAAGTAGCGACATTTATTAATTGACAGATATACTAAAACCACTGTCCTTTGGTTACGTCACTTCTAATCTCCATGCAGACGATGCTGCCGTGGTTGAGACTGCGCAGTGCTTGCAGCAATTTCTTACATGGACTTGCTTGCCTTGCTGAAACATTACTCAACCCGTTGAGTATAGGTATTATATATATTCTCAACTTATGAAACCATACTCTATTTTTTTAGTGTAGATATAACATGTACAACAGTTAGAAATCTTCACTTCTTCTCAATATCTAGACAGATTTGTCAGATTTTGCTCAACCTTGTGCTAAATTTTATCAATTTTTTAGAGTGTAAGCGACCACACTGCGCTTCTTCCGCTAATAAATCTCTGAAATATTTTTTTAATGATTTATGTTCAATACATCAAATCGATGCAAAATCGCTTTTCTTTCGAATGCGAATGGTCTATGATATTTGATGCCCCATAAGTGGGGTTGGCTGTAGACGCGGGTACAATCATTTCGAATCATCGTGTAATATGTTTCTGCTTTAGTATATACCTAGATACTTCTTATTGCTACGACATATATAATTCAACGCTGCTATTTACCTATGACCAGATGGATGGAAGGAGGATTGAGTCTGTAGTGTAATAGGACTACGAAACAATAAGGAGGCAAATAGATTTTGGCAGAGCACCAAAAAACAAGTCTACATAATATATGTATGTATTTTGAGATAATATTATGTTGGTGGTGGCAGAATAATGAGCCCAAAAGTGGTTAACACTTTGCTGGTCTACGTTGCCTACTGCGTTTCATGGCAATTCCATTCTTCACACGTCAAATCGAAGATGAAGATGAGTATATTGTCGTTTTTATTTCCTTTTCATCCCTGATCAGCTTTAGAGTTTAGTATACCATACAGTGCTTAGGAGAAACAATTGACAGCAAGGGTTTTATATGCAAGCTTATGCCCCCATCAACCAAAATTATATTATTCTCATCTCATTCTTTCTCAATTCAGTTCGGCTCCCTTTTCAAAGTAGTCGCCCCACAAACACTGTCCGTCTGTTTCCACTAAAGATATTACATATTAGAAAATAAACCCGGGCGGAAATACGAGACATACACACCCATGGCGAAACTTTTTGCTAATGGTCCACTCACTCAATGGAGCGGAAATATGCCAAGAACATAAGCTAAAGGTATCAAGAAGCGTCTAAATGCTTCTTACGTAGTCGCTGAAATGAGAAAAATATGAACGACTGTCTTAGTGGATTCATGAATCCTACGATATACTAAAGTTTGCCCGTTGTTATAATTTAATACTTTCAGCTTGTATTGTATGTATATTGTTTGCTTGAGATTGTCTAATTAAAACTACACCCTATTTTCTTTTATGATGTTTTGTAGCTTGGAAATTTTGGCAAACATTTTCATAAATGGCAACAAATTTTCAAGCAATTTATTTCCTGTATAGGGTGCATGGTTTTTTCCTCTAGACAGAGATACATTTTCCCCTCTATAAATACTACATATTAGAGATGTAAACGGGCAAATATTTTGCAACTCAGCCCGCTCGAACTCGAAACTTTCAAACCAGAACTTGACTCCAACTCAAAAGTTCAAGCCCGAACTTGACTCCAACTCGAGAAGTTCAAGCTCGAACCCGCCAAAACACTCCCGAACTTGAAAATTGCAAGCCCGAACTCCACTTGAATTTGCCATTGTAGTTCTTGTGAATCTTTCCTCCTCTGCCGTGTTCTACGAACAGATCTTATCAAAGCTACGGCTAATCGTAAGATCAGAGTTGGTTGGCAACATACTCCCGTGCAGGATTTTTAATTTGTACAACAACCAGAGCTTGTCACGCCTATAGTGGCTTAAGGGTGTCAGATATGTATTTGAATTCCCGCTCGTTTTGGCCTGATTTTTGTTCAGGGTAGACACAAACTTGCTACCACCCACCAATTTTTGATAGTACAGGTTTGTGAAAATATCCACTTTATGCGAAATTGGTATACAAAGTTTTAGTAGACCTTGATGTAACTTGTTTGAATTGGCGAATTTTAGTTTCGGACACGTATCTAGTATCTACCAAACTGTGAAACAATTATTTACGATTTTTATATCAATTTTTAGATATGGTGACTGGAACGCCTCGAACCCGAATGTGCATATTATAAATTAATGATAATCAATTCGTGACATTTTTCTTCCAAAATGCTCTTTTTCAATCAATTATTAATGTTACTTCCGGTACTTTTTCATAAAAATCGATAGAGGTTGTTCTCATTGAAAGCATAATTTATTTTTGATATCTTTGGGGTTGTTGTGACATGAGTACTGCGCCCAATGCCCAATATCAGTCCGATGGTGGAAGTTGGATTTTCAATGGATTAGCAAAAGAGTTTAACAAATATGTAAACCCAATGAGAAACAAGGTATGGATATGTTTCAAGGTGGTTGTACATTAGCGAATCTAGCGGGTCGGCTGTTTGCAACCCAACCTTAACCCTGCGATGCAATCTTTTATCCAACCTACCCAACTTTGACCCAATTTCCACAAACCCAACCCGATTTAGAGGATCTATGTTCTCGCAGCGCTATTTAATATTCTCTTTAACGGGATAGTACCAGTGACTTTTGTCACAATTAAAGATCTCTATACAGTAAATGAATACAACAAAATTTGAACAATATTTTTGTACTTTGTTTCATCAAAGTGATTCTATAAACTATTCTAATTGTTTATTTGGAGTACAATATCGTTTGGAGTCTTACATTGGTAACAATTTTTCCAGCCCGAACAGAATTTTACTCAATCGAACCCGACATTGTTTTATTCAGCCGAACCTTGATCTAGCCTTTTGACCTTGGTTTTTAATTGACACGAACCTAACCCCATGTAGTTGGGCCAAACCTAGGGTTATGGGCTGGGCTAGATTCTGTATTGTATGTTTTCTAGGTTACTATAAGAGTTGGACGGTAAACTATGGTGGTAATTCAAAACTTTGAGGAAATTTTTCAACCAACTGTGTATACTGTTCGCTCAGAACAGTACTGCCTTTTGTGATGTTAACTGTTTCAGTTAACACTAGCTCTATAATTCAAATTTGTGTTGCACTAATGACCATGCAGTTGACTGGTAAATGATCTAATGCTTGCCATGAAAATGAGAGGAATGGTTTGCTATGACAAATCTGCAAGTGTATTATCGAATTTTTAAGGAAGTTATAATAGAGGACATATGTACTACCTTTTGAGTGGGAATGAGTTTTTCAATAAGTAGAAGAATAGAAGAGATTTTTACCTGAGCCAGAAGTGTAGGTGTGTCTGTGATTTCCGAGGATTCCATTAGGATTTCCTTGCAATGAGCTGAGAAGTGGTGACGACACGGGATGATGATTTAATATCCCTTGAAGGAGCGTCCGTGGTGGAGACGTTCTTGGAGATCTACGTCCTTCCAAGTCCAACAGCCCATTCGGTGTAATCAACCTCACTCCACTGTTGTCAACTGAAAGAAAACAAATAAAAACCATTCATTAGCATTGACTCAAATATGTCAATAAATAGAACTCTTATTATTTAGTATTAGGTACACGCAGAACTCGTAGAAGGGTGTATATAACACTAAGAGGTGTATGCCACCTACTTTAATACAATGCTCGTGCATCCAGAAACAGCATTAAGTTTTACGGAATTAATTCCCTCCTTCCTTCCATTTTTTCTACTAGCTAGGTGTGCACGCTCCTTTTACTGCCATGCACTTACTCCGAGTATAGTTAACTATCTATTTCCTGTGTATCCCGAACTATATATCATAATATCAGGACTCAGGAGTATGACTTACAATATGGCCTCAACGATTTCCGGCATGTCTACAACAGCTCTTGCTGCTACCATCACAGTTCTAAGACTATCACCACCTTCTCATCATCTTCAGCTCTTCTCCATTTCCTCCCTGGCTTGAAACTATTTCGTGCTCTCACTATAAACCGATTTCATTCGTCCACTACCAGAGTATCAAAATTATGGACAATGACAATGATACTGTTCATTATGTCCGTGTTGCTATACTTATCAACATCCTAGGGATATATTCTATATACCCAATCCCCATCTCGCTATGTCCTTGTCTCCTTTTATGTTCTTCTAAATATGAATTAGCTTTACAGTGTGCTACACTATAGCACTTCCACAACTCTTGTTTGTGGGTCACCCATCTGAACGGCTGGGGCAGTGGTCTCTACTACCCATGCACGAAAGATCAGCGGCTCCGCGGAGCCCAGATAAGAAATGAAGAAGCCTGGTGAATTTGTAGTTACTTTTTACAGGTCTTGTTTGTAAACATTAAGATTACAATGGTTTTTCTCATCGTCAAATGATCTCAAATAAATCATAACACAGATAGGTAGGTTCAGTAAGTACAGTAGGTAGTAGGTAGCCAATAGTATACAATAACGCAGTATAATTAGTTTTGTGTTTTGTCTTGTGACGTTGGCGTCTTCCATTCCAGAAGGTACATATATGTAGGTATATAGTTGTTTCCAACCGCACGTTTGGAAAAACTATACAGACATATTACAAATTTTAATATCTCCGTGGAACTCAATGCGAATTGAGTTCGATAATAGAGACCGTTGTTGTGGTGGTCTGTGTGTAATCTGAGCAACACATAACTTGCAAGTATACATGAAGGTGCAATGGTGTAAAGTGAAGCAAGTCCAAGTTCAAAGAAATGTAAGTTTTTTCTTCCGAACTTCTCGGAACCTACTTCAACTTTGAGCTAATGTTCTCTTCCCCACTACTAAAGTCCCTAGTACACACAATTCATCTGCATTCTTCCTTTCCAACCAAGAAGCAAAACTAACAGTCCAGTGACTGAACCGAATTAAAGTCGTCTTGTCTAGCATTAACTTGGATGAAATAAAAAAGCTCTTATACACACAGCAGCATGGACAAGCAAAAACAGGTATAAAATATACAAAAACTACTTGGCACTAGGTACATGAGAAATGTAGGCGGTAGAAGAAGAAGAAGACGAAGAAGTAAAAGAAGAAGAACCAGAAACTAAAGCCAAAGGAAACCAAGGCCATAGAAATAAAACCTGCAACCTCAAACGGAAATATTATTACATGAGTTACATGGCACTCACACTCATACAGGTAGGACAGAGAGAAAAGAATGGGAGGTACTGGGTTTCCACACACAGGTAGGGTACTAGCGACTGCACTACTGGTGGAAGATAGAGTAAAGTATGCTATTGCATATTGATGCACCATAGAACCAGGAGTAGGACAGGTACAAATCCCTGGAGAGAGACACCCCTTAAAGCAGTGAGTAGCCAGAGTGCTGTTGCTGTGCGAGGGACACTCACACACGAGGCAGAGTGTCGGAAGAGCTATGCACAATGTTCAGTTGGGCTTGTAGGAGCGGTGGAACAGTGGTTGGACACAGACGAGAGGAGATGAAATAAACCATTGCAAACGGACATAAGAATGTATCAGAATAAATAATATATTGCATAAATACACAAATTATGTACATTTATTATTTTATAAATTTCTTGTCTAAACATTTTTCACGCAGTTGAATTGAAATCAGCAATTGAGTATAAATGCGCTTTGTTAGGTGTCCACATTTGTAGCAGGATAACAACTGTGGCAATTCTAAAGTTAATACTTCAAACATACTCAGACAGACAGACAGACTTGGTAAAAACAATATATATCCTTCTGATACAGAATAAAGGAAAGGATGTGATGAGATACATGCATTACATAATTGGGATTAGCTATCCGATGAGCATACTTTACATAACATTGCTATCTGAGGCTGCAACGATTGATGTGGATTGTGTGTTTGTATGCCCTAGACGGATAGCAGTCACTGCATTGTATTCGCGTCTCTACTGGCTCTGAAGACCTCTCCATGCATTCTTCTGCCACACAGCACACAGTGCCTGATGTTGACATGTGGTTGTGCAACAACGGCTGTGCCTGCTACACTCCATATCTCAGGCACATTCTATGCAACACCAAATCAAACAATACCATAATAGTGTGCTGGTTCTATTCACTATACTGCATTCACACACTTGCTCTACCTTCTGTGTCTCCTTTCATCACTATACACTCCACTAGCACACAATGACGCTTCAGCTTTACCTTGTCCTGATTACCGTTTCTTTTCGTCTTGCAGCTACTCTTACCGGCGTTAGCCCTTGCTGCTAGTAGCACCAACTAGCTAACCATTCTACAACAACCACTTTTACTAACACTCAGTTCTGTAGCCATGTCGACACTGTTTAACTTCAACCTACTCCTTAGCCATTTCATATTTATGTGTCGAAGCATATTCAATGAGTTGGACTTTTAATGGCAAATCGTGCAAGAGTCTACCTGAGCACAAGAACTGAGATGAAACAAAATCCTTTCGCTTATACAACTACATACCATCCATGTATACACATATATATAGCGCACAAATAATTACTATCTGTTTGTGTTTGTTGCAGTCGTGAGTGATTTGCCATATAGGGAAACTGCTATTGAATAATATTTCTTCATTATTTCATATAACATGCTAATGGAGTTTTCATTGTGGTATTGGGATGTACAAAGAGTATTTGGTGCATCAATGGATTTATAATTCCTTCCATTGATTATCAGTGGCAAGTCTACAGAGTTCACCTCATATTATAGACACACAGAGATTCATGAGTGATATATTTTAAACTTGAATGGAGTGCAGGCAAAGTAACTATAATATTGAGATCACTAAAATATCACGCTAGTATTAGTATAGTTACTTTGGTGTATTGGAGAACGTAGTGATTACAAATTGCAATATGCGATGAACAGCTTCAGCTCTACAACATCAATTGTAAACGATAGCATTTGGATAGGATGGGATGGCCTGGCCTGTGTAATCGAAGCAGCGGAATATACTACAACTGCTGCTACTGGTTAAAAAATTATGGTATACTAATTGTAGAGGAAATCCCAAGATTGTGTGAGTTGATAAATAAATACTTCAACCTCAACAAGTCTTTAGAGTGCTCCAGTTCCTCAGTCATTCCTGTGAAACGTTTTAAATACGCCGAAACGATAGGGAACCTTTGCAATAAATTGATTTACCTACACATACACCTAATATTATATGCCTGTAGAATTTTATTGTGTTCCTTGTTGTGAGAAGAAAAGAAAAAAATATGTCTATGGTGCCCCAATTCGGCTGCAGTTTTACTTCAATAAAGCTTCTTCTACTGCTATGCCCTTATTAAATTTAGCATATTATATCTTTCTGACGGTTGGATGAATCCAGAGCTAAATGCGTGCACACAATGTATGTCAGTAAAATATTCGAAAACATTGGAGAAGTGACAAGAGAAGGCTCTACGTGAATGTCTGAAAGAAACAACAATGGACGATGACACATCAAAAGAGTGGTAGCGCTAAAAAAGAGACTCGAAAGTCTGGAATCTATCACCCACTACCCGACTCAAATCCAAAATCAGCTCATAGCACGCTGATTTTCCTGTCTGTTATATTTGTGAGTACACAAGGGGTGGCTCTACACTAGGTGCACTTCCTGCAAAAGAGCCATAAAAAGCATACACACGTGTAAGCCTATCTCCCAATCTCCAGTCGCTCCTCAACAAACCAACGAAGTGGTTCTGTATAGTTGAGGGCTTCACTCGACTCAACCCGTGTTCTCCATACCTCTCGCTCCTTCCTCCCTCTTCCTCACTCATCCTTCTCAACAACAAAACTTTCTTGTCTTTTTCCATGCAACAGCTTCGCCTTCAACTCACACAATTTGACTGTTATTTAACCACCGTGTGTCACACTCTAGCTGCCTTTTCAAAACGACACACAAGTAGCAAGTTAATGCTAAACAATATTTGATGGTGCACAATGGGAGCCAATAGAAGGCACTTCAATGGGCTTTGCACTGTTCTAATGATTCTCTCACTGGCTGAATATTGGCCCAAATCCTGAGATCTGCAACTCATGGAGAGTTCTTCTGCAACGTTGGAAATAGTAATAAGCAGAAACTGAAAATTAGGTTTGCTAAGACGATTCGAGTCGGAGAATCACTTTCGTCACTTTCAATCATTACAATCACCACGAAGATCGAGTAAGGTGATGTTAACACAAGTCTCGTGTGTGTGCATGAGATGCCCAAAAGCTAACATTACGCCTACATCCACGTCTTAGGAGGTGTATTTGAAATCTCGCTTATGCAATGTAATTCGGCAAGTATCTTTGGATAGGAATTATGAAAACGTGACATTTACAATGTCTGGATTTGGATCATTACGCTATTCAGAATACTTTAAACATTTCAGACATTGTTAGGCATTATAGAGACAATGATGTAAATTGTAGGTTATTTCAACAGTTTGTACAGATATCACATCATGAACGACTGCAGTTGCAAGCAGGAAAAGTTGAGCGAGTGGAAACGAATGAACAAAAAGTGGTAAAGGGCAAAGGGACAAAAAATCTCCATTTCCAGACTTCATCATCATCACCATACAGAAAATAACTCGTCTGTGCAAGGTCAAACAAACGATTTAGACTTTTCTGTACAAAGTATATGAGGCAATGCGACGATGATGGAACAGGAAGCTTTTCCCCATTGCATATTGTTATTATTATTCTCTCCGAGTAATTTCCAATGTACGTTACTGCCATACAACTGCACTGAAATAGCATTTGACACGACGACCCTTTTCATCCCTTCGTTTCTTTCTTCCTTCGCTCTCCTCCTCAATCAATTCCAACTCCACACACTCAAGCAAATACATTCCTATCTACTTTGCAGCGTTTCGTGTGTTCTCTCTATGGAAAGTAGGCGCATGCTTCAGTGATTCCAATTGTCTTTATGCCAGGTCTAATAACTAAGAGACTGCCATGAAGGAACTAATAAGCGTTTTAAAAACGGATCTAGTAACAGCGTCGTAGGATAAAGATGCATTAAATTTTTTGTTCACTCTCCACACTGTCAACAAAAGTTTGACAGAGATAGGCCTTATTAATAAAATTTGTTAGTGCATATCACCAGGTGGCAGTATAAAATTATTTTGTTTTAGGTCTGCTGTGTTCTAAGTTACTAAAATAATTGAGGGATTGACCCCATTTCGAATTTAGTCTCATACTGCAGCCACGTAATATGTGTACCAAGCCGCATCAAACCAACTTTAAATTTGGAGGACAGACGGACAGACTGGACGCTCCTATACACAGTGACTTAAGTCACTGTAATGATAAAGATGATATTATTTATAAACTGAACAAGCCTTGTTGAAGCTTTGCTGAGGAATAAAGAAGATTCTTCAACGTTTCGAGAACATCTCTCTTTCTCTCAAGTATTCTGGTTTTTTCGAGGAGATCAATCATATATCATATCCCTAAATACACATTACAGATAGCCAAAATCTCACTCGCTTTCAATAACTCTTGTCTTGTAATATGTGAAATGTTAGTTGGCTCAAAATCAAAACACTTTCCCCCTTTTTAAACTCTTTCCACCCTATACATTTCCAACAAACAAAAAATAGTATTTCCTTTCCTAGCAATTTCTTTTTATAATCCCACCATATCGTATTCTTCAGAGCCACTCAGAAAAAATTTGACTAAATCTTTCCAATACACATAATAATATGTGATTATTACTATACTTAGAAAAATCAAGCACGGAAAACTCAAATTCATTTCACGAAAAAATGTATTTAAATAGGAACTTAAAAATGTTCAAATCTGCGCTTAAATAATAATGGTATTTCCTTCAATGTTTTATAAATCAAATAACTATGCATGCAGAAGTCATTCTTTCTGTCTTTAGCCAATTTTTTGCTAACCTAAATTAGGCATTCACAATATTAAGTAGAGCATAAAATATTTAAAAGCCAATATTTGTGGTGGGATAATTGCGAATACTCTATAGAGAAAACTAAAGTCTGGAAATTTAAACGTCGGCGGTAAGAATATCATAAAGTATTTTTGAATACACATCGTCTGTATTCTTGTCATATTTCCTCTTAAAAAGTAGAATAAAATACGAAGTCTTCAGTAAAGTTTTATTCCTCCAATTTTTAAAAATCAGGCATTTGTGACAAATTCAAGTAGTGAATGAATTCCAGGTATTTGGCAATGTATTTCTTCTTCAAATCAACAAAATCAACGCACTGCTGTAGCATTTTAAATCTCACCCCTATCGTCTCTATCACTCAGTATCCCATGTGACTATGGAGATGAAAATAATCAATCAAATCCGTCTATTCCAAAATGCAATTTACATAGTATGGCTATTGAAACCCTTTTGTATTAAATGCAAAGCCTTTATTGTTTTCTGCAAAACAGACGTTGTGTCTTGCATATAAATATTATATTCACCATCTGAATGCAAACAAGATTATTACATTATTAATCTCGAGGAGCGGGAAAATTTGTATCTCCACCCACCGTGCGTAGTAGAAGAATGGATGTTTTAGGTCTGGCAGAGATATTATAAGCAAAGAGTGGTTGGAATATGTAAGGTTTAGTGTATTCAATTAATTCGTAACTATATTTTAAAAATATTTATATTGAATGGCTTTTAATTTGGTAGCGGATCTACTGTCATGTTTCCCAAGCGGCGAATAATATGGTGGCATAATATAAAATATGTCATGTAGGAGTTTGCATTGTGGTATGTATGTTGATATAGGTGTAGAGTGTAGTCAAATGTTAAGATATAATAAGTTGTTGTGTTGTGACGACCCTGCCCTACAGCATGCATTTCGCCATCGTGAGCCCCTTTCCATTTCAATTAGTGAATTCTCTGAATACATTTCAACTGTGCACTACTCTATAAGGATAAATAATATTTACTACGCGTCAACTGTTTGCCTTATCAAGGCATACGATTGCATATTCTTTTGCTCCACTCAATTTCATTCCAATCTTTCCTTTTCCTTTCATTCACATTCATTTATTTAACAACTCCATTTAGGTCTTGTTAGAATTCACAATGGAAAATTCTCCGCCCTCATTGTCAAAGGAAGCTGACTCAATTCTTAATTTACACTGACCAAAAACATTAAACTTAACGGACAAAACCACTTGCTTCTCCTTTTTCTAAAAAGACAACTGCACCACCACTCTACATGTCCTATTTACAAAATACACTAGCTACATGTACACTAGATAAATAATAACACACACACTATTATGTGTATCACTATATATTAAGATATTCTTATTACATTTAATGCTCTTTGTCTAAATCTACATTTGTATGGAAATTCATAAAAAGTGGTGTTACTGAGGACTGAGGGTACTCGTGAAATGCAGAGCTTTGTTTTGGTAGAAATGGAGTTTTTTTTTCTAGGGACAATTTCCTTTCTAAATGAATAAATTAAACCATTGCAAACGGATATACGAATGTATCGGAAGAAATATTACTGTACAAAAAAGATATTTATAACCTTGTATTATGCTTATTGTTTTATCTGTTCATCTCCACATACATTATGACTATGACAGAATGCTGGAAATAGTCGTGCATGTATCTTTACACATTCCACTGAAAGTTGCACACTTACATAGGTGCATATTATATATAATACACCGTTAGACTTTCTGCAGTTAATATCGCTGCTAAAAATAACAAATATTTATTATTTTTAAAATTGAAAAAACAGTTAATCTTAACAATTAACAATATTTATTGTCATTATTATGATTTTACTCATTGAAGGAACCATGCAGGAGTAAATGATAACAAGAAATATATTCATTTCTGAAGGTAGAATGAAACATGATTTAATAGAATTGAATTGAACTATATCACATAAACAACAAAAGTTGATGGTTAGTTCTACACCTAACATTAATTATTAAGACTCTAATAAAAACAAATATCATTGCTGGTAAATAGATAGGTGGACAAAGAATAGTTAATATTATTGTGGGTCTATGAGGGAAACCCTCAGCTTTTCTCCTTCCACATTCAGACAGAACTGTAATGGGCATAATATGCAGCTATACGCACTCTATTATTGGCCAAGGAAGATCGCACGCACACAGGTAGATGGATAGAGAGATACTGAGCTACACAGACAGAGTTTGTGCCGTGACTGCCCATCATTCGGACACATAAATAAAAATAAAAATAATAAAAATAATAAAGCAGAGCAGGTAGGTGTACACTGTACAGGTGCGTTGAGTAGCCGTAGCTGTAAATGGCAGGAGAAGTAGCTGGGATATGAAATAATATTGACGAGGAAAGGAAGAGACGGTGAGAAGTGCGTGGTGTGTTAGGAGATAGCTAAGGTAAACAATGAAAGTGGTTGCTTTAACGGACAGGAAGAGTGCACTTCCTTCACGTTGTAACAGAAAGGAAGACGTTGTTGGCTGATTGTTCCTACAGTCTCGTGAACGTTATTTGGGATTCTGTAAAAATTGTGTCCATAACTTTAGCTGTTCAGGTTTTTCTCACATGGATGTATAGGAGGATGTAGCGTCTGCTCATTTGCTGTGTGCTCTTGTTATGTAGTCGTGAAAGTTATCAGCAGGTTGTGTAATGTGTGTATGTACAGGTGTAATGAGTTCACTTGAACGTAACTTGAAATGTAGTTGTTAGGCCCAAACTTATCCGTTCTCCCTCACTCTTGCCTTACAGCCACTCCATGCACTCGACAGCAAAGAATTAGAATAGATACACCTGAACTGCCGACTTCTTTTTCTGTCAGTGTGGCCGTGTTGGCCATACACTGCTACATACAATTGCCACTCACAGCCTTCCCCCTCCGCACATCCACAACATCCCTTCATGACTACTACAGGCTACGACACAACTAGGCTGGGGCACATAGCCACAGCTCCTATGAGCATCTCGCAGGCATCCTTAAGATTCACTTTCTTGCATATCCCATCCAATTCCCATATCTCAAAGAATATCATTACCTAACATTCTCAATGTACACTACATGTTCCACACCAAGCCAACACCAACACTCCCAACTAACCCATCACTTTATCGTTCACAAAATAGCGTTATCATGCCCCTCCAGTTATTATTGTCAGTACAACAGGTGAAGCGTTGAATGTGCGTTGGCATGGACTATTCTCATGTACTCAATGGACTAAACAATCTTATGAACTACATACTTGTGTGAGCTACTACAGATACTGTGTGCATGATTTCTAGGCAACTTAATGTCAGTAGTGTGACGCTGCTGCTGGTTGTTGGAGTGAGCTTATGTGTAGCGAAGCGTATCGACAGATCCGGTTTTCAAAGCACACAGCACAACTTGCTGTGTACTTTGAAACAAGACGACACAGCACAACTATCTGTACACACTATATACGCTTCTCTCAACAATGCACAGAAAATACGAGGGACGAGAGTGAGATGGAGAGATATATAAGGAATTATCCAACGCTCCTCCAATTCAACGAATGTAATGTCAAGTATGAACGGCTACTGCACTAATTACGTGGTTTCTACCACACTCTAATTTGTATCTCTCCCGTGTTCAGCCCTCATGTCTACAAACAACAAAAGCCCTTAGCTTCTTTGGAATGAGACTTACGTAACAATGTGGATTATGCTGAGAGTAAGGCAGTGTGTTTTTGTTGGCTATGAAGTGGCGAGAAGCATAGACACAGGCTGCCACTGCTAGAATAGGTCGGTTACATGATTGTTGTTGTTGTCGTCGTGATTATTATTATTTGATACACTAAAATGGATTCACTGCGCATCCTGTAGGAGCTATGCAAGTAGTGTAGCTGTGTATAGGTGTAGAGAAGAGGGAGAGTGGACTGCGTTGAAGTGCAGAGACAGCAATAAAGAATAAAGAATAACGCAATAGTTGATTGTAGTCAGTTTTTGATTTGCAATGCCTGCAGGAGGCTTTGAGAGCAGTGGAAGCAATAGCTAGCTGGCCAAAGAACCAAGCCAACTTAGCCAACTCGACTGTCTCTCTGGCCTTGGCTTGGTACATTACACCTTGGCTCGTCTCGTTTGGCTGAGCCGTGCGCTGCGAGCTTCTTACACATTCAAAAGCTCAAGTGGAAACATGACAGATTTGCTTTCATACTTTGTAAGATTATGCAAGTTCATAAGAACCAGAATATTATCCTTTCTGCTCTCATATCCACTCTCTGCAAAGGAGTTCTATGTAATAATGTAAATATGTAATATTGTATATGTACTAATGTATATGTAATATTTTATAGCTAATGTTTTATATGCAATATTGTTATAAACAGCCAGGCAGTTCTTCTGCATACCAGGAGTATTTCTAGTCACTGCCGTATACAATTACTACACTGTGCTCGCCGTACCATTACACGCCTTTGCATGTTGTATACACAACATCCCCTTCAACACAAACAAGTCTGCATATTGCTACACTAAACGAGTGCCTAAGCAACTCGGACCTCTTCTGCTCCTTCCAAATCACACACAGCTCCAACTGCCTAATGCCTTCCCCAATTCCCCACCACCACTAAACAATCTTACAAAGACAACACGCAATCCTTACAAATTCAATACAATTAATGATCCTTGCTTGCAGTATGAAATTTACATATAATGTGCAACACTGCCACTTAATGCCCAGTGTCTTCGCAACAAATGAGACTGGTAGGCAAAAGCAGAAACAGGAAACGAAAAACCCACAAACCCGGGTTTTTGGGTAATTGAATTTTTGGTAGGTTTTTGGGTATCAAAACAAGAAAAAAGGCATTGACACTATTTCTAATGTTCCCGCTTTATGAAAAATCCAAAAAACCCCAAAACCCACAAAGACCCCAAAACCCACGAAAAACCCAAAATCCCATAAACAATCCATGGGTATGGGTTTTTGAGGAAATACCCGTGGGTTTTTCGTTTCCTGAGCAGAAATAGCCATCTGCACACAGACAGCTTTAGCCACCCCGTCAGCTAGCCCAGCTTCAGAGTTGCAATGTTTAGAGTTCTTTTCTCAAGCTGCTGTTCTTCCATTCTGTACTGATGTGTGTATTAACTGCTCTTGCACAGATATTACAAGTCGTCATAGCTCCGCCATCAGATGAAGATGTACGAACACAGAGATGGCCAAACAGAGAGAATGTCCGTTAGTAACAAGAGCAAGAGACGAAACCAATGTTCAGAATTAAGACTATGATTAGTCTCTAGGACTATTTATTCGCAACCGCCTAATGTCAAGTGAATCTACAGGGCATGGTACTTGCACTCTGCGTGCACCAACGCATTGCCTCTTTTGACTTGCCATAATAACTGGTGCGTTGCTAGAAGTGTTGTGTACACAAGTGTGAGCATTAGTTATTAAACAAGTTGAAATGAAAATGAACTAACTACTTACAATTAGCAAGCATTTTGTCTTGTGCAGTGACAATCATAGTAGAACCCTTGATGCCTTTACCTTTTTTTCATTCTGCCGTTTCTCCTAGCCAATTTACATTATCGTATTCAATTTATCAGTGCATAGTAGTATTTGTGAGTTCGGGTGCCAATGCACTCCCCTTCTGTTGTAATCGGCAAGACAGTTGTTGTTTGGAGCCCTAGCACTACCTACTGTGTTGTAAGAGTACAAATGGCTGAACTAATGCACGGACCAATGCAAAGATGTGCAAACATGTATTCCCTCAGTAGATATAAGCAAAGATGACAATGAATGTGCAATGGCGAATGAAAGGAAGATGAAAATTAAAGATCCGCTCGGCGCTATTGATAATTGTTTGGTTCCACAACAGGTATTTCAGAGTACGTGCAAAAATAAGTCGGTGATTAGCGTAGCCATAATTAGCGTCAGCAGTCACCCGCTGATTTGCTCACTCTAATTTCCTGTGCCGTGCCAAATTTCGTTTATTGTTATGTTAGTATTAAATCAACACAACGCAGGTGGGTTTTGGTCTACGCAAGTATGCAGCAGTACACTAAATACAAGTACTTGCCGGTAGAAACTTGAGCTGTGCATTGGCAAATGAATTTAAACTTGGTTGTAGAAACAGGAGGTTGTGTAATTGTAAAGGAGTAGAAATGGAATGCGTGTTTTTAGAGCGCTCACATACACGAAAATGAAGTGATATGTTGATTAAAATGAAAATCAGAGGAAGGACAAATGGGGTTTATAGTTTTGGCCTTTGATGCATGTACGGAGTAGATGTACGTGGAGTGAGTAGAGTGGCAACTGAGTCACTATGTAAGTGGACACATATTCTGAACTACAACAGTGGGGAAACATTGGCCATAAACCGGTTTGTGTGTCTGAGAGCTACTATTGCTATATTATCTAATAAGGTGGCAGCCTATAAGGCTGAGGCATGGCTGTGTCTGTAATGGGTTGACTTGACACCGTCACTTTCCAAATCAAGAAATGCAAAGGTGAATGTAATCGTCGTCAAAGTTTGGCAAGCATCCATTATCAAACTAAAAAAGTCCATCTATATAATCAATCATGCATACCGACTTCTCGTTCACCACAATTTCCTTTTCCATCCGTATCCGAAAACTTTTTTAATCGAAACAAAATTGAGTATATAAAAGGCTCACTTTTTCTAAGCAACTGCTCCGTTTTTTGTGAGGTGCAAATGCGTGAGGAAGGATTCACGAAGATACAAAATATACAAATGTGAGTAACTGATGCTGCAGTGACAGATCTTTGAGCAGCGAGCTCTAGCTAAAATGAAAAGGACGAAATTCTTTGAAATTTCAATTGGAATCAAAACCTATTTTGAGTCAAAGAAAAAGCAGACTATATAGTTGTTTGTTTGAATTTGTATTGCAAGTAGTATTGGGTGTCGTTATGGGGCAGTGTGCTGCAATATGTTTGCTTGGTATTCGTAAGACGTAATAGTCTATTTCCTACTTTCGACAGAAAGACTGAATCAAGGTTCGGGGAGCAGTCCAATTCAATCCGGTTTCGATTTGAGTTAACATGACTCGCATTAAGAGTTACACAAGCAATGGAATGGAAATGATTCCAAAGAGCCAGCCGCCCAGCGCCTTTCTCACTCCATACTCCACTAGCGTTGACCTACATTTCCTGCCGACCTATTCTTCTCTCCAGTCTCCAAAGACTCGCTCTCATACACCAGACAACTCTCCACAAACACAACATACAACCATCCACTATATTTATCAACAACCACGATGAGATTCTGTCTGATTGGAATGAGTGCACCGTTTCCCTATGCACTACTTACATTTCCAACCACGCTGGATTCTCATGCAATTCAATCCAGGCTCAGTCCCTTCCTATTCCTTGTACAATTCTCGTTTTATAGGCCACTGTAGACACATAGACGCACATAGATATTTAGACTTCCACCAACCACATGACGAAAATATCCTGTACTCGCTTTGTACGCAAATGAGCAATACAATGTACTAATAGACAAGAGGTGTCATTCTCACGTCTAGTGGCAGGACGATGCATTACTACACATTATAGCTGATTACGTATGCAAGCACAAAAGCACATTACCACTTATGTGGTGAACACATGAACCCCACCCCACGGTTAACCCCAGCCCATAGTTATGATTTCATGTCCCAGTCCATGCCTCAAAGGTTTGGGGTTGAGTTTGGGTTTTTTATAATTTGTTTTCGAAATTATGCACACACACCAGTGCGACGGAGCTAATTCAGTATTTCATTACTTAGCACTAATAAAGATGGGAGTATTTAGGGTTGAGCAGCAAATAATATTATCGACTATTTAAATACGATGTCAAAAGGAATGGAACGGAGGAGGAAGTGAGCGAGTCAGTTGTGGGATAGGCCAATGTTTTATATGAAGAGTACGAGCAGTACACACAGCAGCCCCAAACACTGCACTTCACTATTCAGCTACACGTTCAAGTCTACTCCGCTCTGTATAGCTCTTTTCTGGTGCTCTCGCTCGCTCACTCCGATGGTTTGACCTATTTTCGGAAGTATAACAACAACGGGATGTGGGGCAAGTATATTGAAGCTATTAACTTGTATGCAACTCACTGGTTGTCCCTATAGCTATAGCCCACACACACGCACACACTAAACGGACACTTGCAGGCAATACAGTTATTCTGCTCGGAGCTCACAACCAGCCACTGCCTCGTCCAAAGGCACTGCGTCCAGAACTTCATCATCACAAACATAACTCAATTTAACATGTTCTGCTCTACACACGTTTAGGGCCACGCTGACCTATCCGTCCCATCAACTCTTGTCCATGCTTTGTGTCATGTGCGACTAGCCTTCTTTACTCAATGACTATAGCACAAGACAGATTCATTGACAATCATCTCTTTCCCCTTCACACGTACAACCAAGCAAGACACAAACATTTGCAAACATCCACACACAATCCTCCCAACTGCTGGCCTACTCAACTCTAAAACCGAGCCACGTCACCCACTAAATGAATTCTGTTTACTCCGAAGTAGCACAACTTCTACAACATGATAACCTATATAGGACGGAGCTACATTACACTCGTCTCTTACCCTACATTCCCTTTATTACACATTCCCATTCATAAAAGATCATTTCGTACTCCAAACCTCCGCTAAATGAAAGTGAAAGAGAATAGTTGCTTTGCTTCACACCACACACAGTTTTATACAAAAGACATATCTATAGGCAAATGCATCTCGGTGTTAGGTTCTATTTTGCGATTGAATTTGCTGGGAATAAAGAATAAGAAGCAGTACATTAAAATGACACATTGACTTGCGTCCATTTGTTTACAAACGAAGCAAATGCCACTGAAACTAAATCGGTAACGAATACAAATACAAAGAAGGGTTTGTGTATAAATGCAGTTCTATGAAGGAAGGAAGTGTCGCAGAGTGTGTTGTAATCATCCCAGCCTTTATTATTGGCGTACAAAATTCGACAGCTATTTGTGTGTGCGGGTGGTAGTAATAAAAATAAATAACCCGCACTATTGAATCCTGTCTCTAGTTCGATGCATACATACATCTCTGTGGACTGGACTGTTTTCAACAGCTACTACCGAATGTCTAGTGTCGGACTGATACGCATTATGTTTTGGATATTTAGACTAGCACTTCCCCTCCGGTTACTAACGAACTGTGTCGTACAATTTAACTTATAATGGTTTAGATACAATTATTTAGGTTGCTCTGTGCACTGTGAACAGAACTCATCAGCTCCTCCACTTAATCAATTGGCCCTTTCTTTATTTGTCTCCACACACTATTTTCCTTTTTGTGTCTCCGAAAGATGCATTCATTTGAGTGCCATCATCTTACTTTGTTCTTCTACACAGTCAACAGTGCGGTTTCACTCCAGGACTCCGCGCCGCTGTTTCATTTTTACTGCTTTATGCAATTTGTGGCCGGGCAGTATCCTGAATTCTAAACTTTCTCAACACAAGCGCTAAATGTATACACCATGCATTAAAATGACACATATTGCTTCGTGTACTCGCCACATTATTAGATACGCTGATCCGCCTATAGCAAAAGTTTAGACGAAGTGAACTCTAATCTAGCTGATTTAATGATCCGGATGGGGGAATTGTAACGAAATATTCTGACGTTATAAATATTCAATTTGCTAACTTCAGAGACAATAGAGAAAAGATGTATTATGTAAGCACAAGAATGTGAATAGTTAAAAACATCGATCGAGAAGAACATTATTCATCTCACGTGGTCGTAATAGATCCGTGTTAATGTTTGCATAAAATTTGTGGTTTTTGGTCACACCAACACAAGAAATTAAGAGGCAACTAATTCAATAATTGAATGTTGTCTTTGATCTGCGATTAATTGCAATCCCTTTGAATATTAACTAATAACTAACCAATCGTACAGGATTGACGAACCATCAGAAACCATAATTGAGAACCACGTGTAATTTTTATATTAGCCATTAAATTTCCGAGAGAATAAAATCGCCGTGCTAGTGGCTAAAAATAAGTATTAGTTAGGAAATAAAGGATGTCAGATGTGGGTTAAGCTCGACTGTGGGATGTATCGTAAAGCCAACATGACAACAACGCAATAAAGGAAATTAGGACACAATTCATATGGGATTTGCAAAAAACCCTGGACTGGGATTCCAAATGCAAATGACATGCTAAGAATTTACTGGAAGTCTGCTCCTTTGACACCCTACTCGTATACATTCAATTTACTACATTTACTACGCACTCAATATTTATACTTCTGTCAAATAAATGACATTATCACCCGCTCTCTCCCACCTCATATTCACATCTCTTCATAACTCATCTTAAAAATAAAATATAAACATTAAAATAAATAGTGGACATTTTGAGATCATAATTAATTAATTAATCCGCCTGATTTATAAAAAACAATTCTGTGCTATCACGTAATTCCATTTAATAGCGCCTTAGATAGCACTATTGATGTAGTATTTACTGTCGAGAAAGGTTCACTAATATGATAAAGTTAAACGTAAAGTATTTTGTTGATTACAAGAACACAATGTTAGTGAAGTTATTATACCTGTGAATTCTTATAATGTTTATATAGATACAAAAAAATAAATTAAATGTGTTGGCATTAATTCGATTTGTTAATATTAACGTATCCTAGGAAGAAATGCTAATGTGTAGTCGTGAACTTAAAGAGTGTATTTGTTGAATGGAAATGGTAAGGGATGCAATGTGAATAGTGGAAATAAACTATATTCAAACTGGTTAAATTAGTAGCGTCACAGTTGGAAAGAAAATGAATTGAGTAGGTACATCAACCGTTGAAAATTGCAGAAATTGTTGAATTATTGTCCTACGCATAATGAAGTACCTAGGTATGAGTTAGTATAGTGTTATAGGTATGCATAGTTTAGTAGGTGTCTGTATAGAGTTATATGTATAGTGTGTCAGGTACGTAGATAGTATTCTGACAAAATTTGCAGACAGACGGACAGACAGACAAATCCCTTCTATAAATAAGCTGCTGCTACTTAATAACCACACAATATTATAGTAACCAACTACTACTACTAACGTTGCGATTGCATGAAACTATTGCAGCACATTGCCTAACCTAGGCAGTTGAATGCAAGTTCCCAGTCACGTTGAGCATGAATTTAGTGATTAGTGACTGTTCTTCGCATATGGCAGGGCTAAGAAAGCAGACATTCGCATTGTTTGCTTGTGTATATTATAACTATAAGTAGTCGCTATTAGTACAACAGCACTTTGTGTACATGCAGCACTTCAATTATAAAAAGGACTATTGCTAATACTAATGTCTCGGCTTATTATGTACAAATCTGCGTCAACATCGTCATTGTTAAGATTCTGAGTGAACATTTTAGATACAATTCGAGGAGTTGGAGCTTCGATACAGTATCCCAAACACATTTTCTGATCTACTAAAGTGGCTAAATGTTAGTAAGCTAAGGTTGATTTTGATATCGTACAAGCCACAAGGGAACGTTAAAAAATTACGAAGACCAAAATTTTTCAATTTAGAGTTAAGGTTTTTAGCTGGCATCATATTTTGTTCGCATTGTAATAATAAAGTTTATTATTGTATGCACCATTTGTAGAGTGTTAATAGTCCTTGCATACAGCTCATCGAATCCCCTCTTCCTCGGAGTCATTTTCCGAACCCCTATCCCCGTACCCGGTCTACGTAATTTCTGAATGCTCCCTATGTTAACTAACATAATAATATTATGGTGTATGGAGGCACATAGGTATAGTCTCTGCCACAAACAACGCATAGTGCCTATGCTATACGAACTCTACAATTGACAGACTGACAGACAAAACACAGAGCCTAATATAGGGCACTAATGTCCCAACTTCATGTTATTGCGTTTCTTTGTGCATTATTATGTATTATGGTTTTCTGTTCAGTTCTCTGCTATTCTGAATTGTTACTTCATCATTTATTAGTACTTGCAACAGAACACAATGCCTGTACTTGCTGTACATAAGAAAGTATTATAATACCGTGAGCCAAGTTTCACGAATGTCTGTACATAATGGCCAAGTGTACAACACCTCGGGGCAATATTACTGCGCTTTAGTGTGTTGCATTACATTACGTTAAGTCATTGTGTTACGTTCAAACTACGTGTAGTAATCACACAATGGCAAAACACTTTCACTTCTTTTAGCACACACAGCTTGCAAATATTCAAATGGGCTAACCAACAGTCAAAACAACCACGCTACCAAGAATTGAGACGATATACATTCGACTGTATGTATAAGGTTGTGTGTGTGTGATGGTGCGTTTATAAGGTTCATAAATATTTCACTACAAACTAACATAATAATATGCAATTAGCACTTATCCTAATACAAGGAGTGGATACTGATAATACTCCCCGCACCAATAATCCTCCGTATTTGGAACATCTTTGATTACATAATGAAATGCAAATTGGCCAAGTTGCAAATAAATGAAAAGAAAGAAAAATTCAAACTATAAAAATGAAGTAGTAACGCATCGTACACACTGAACTGCAATTAGTACAAATACAATATAGATACGACAACATATTATATTTCTTTGTAAATAGGAGAGAAGGAAATCCAGAAAACATCAGCATTGTGTTTTACACACAAATGATTAAACAGGTGTGGGTGTTATAGGCAGATCATTATATTATAGTGACTCCAGGTAAACTTGTGTGTGGATAATGAAATGAGATTAGATTCCATATTGTCTTTTCGGCCAATGCTAGTATCAGCAGTATATACTTCTGATATAATTGTACAAAACGCTGTGTAGATAAAATAAATAAACAGTTGATAAGAAGAAAAAAGCGAGTTATCTCGTGGGCACTCCTCTTTTTGATGCAGGACACGGACTTATGACATTTGAAATGCGATACATCGATACGGAAATAAATGGAGAAAAGTAAATTTTTGGCAGAAAAGAAACTGAAAGGGATGGATAATATGATGTGTTTGAATTGTATTTAGTGTGAAAGAGTGATAAATAGGGCAGCAAGTTTTAACACAGTTGCTAATCTAATTAGACAATCAGCAAATTCTTGATGAAGTGCAAAGTGAAAAAAGGAAATGAACTAGTATAAACATTACGATAGTGAGTCATGAAATGCTGTGCTAATTGATAGTGAATGAAGGCAACGTAATGCAATAACAGACTTATTCACACACATAAATGATGCCAAGTGCACGAGTACAGCAGAGTGGATACACCAGTATTACATAAATATTACATAAATAAAGCAAATGCTGCATGAGCAAATGAAAACGAATTCAAAATAAATAGGTGGCTGATTATCTTATCACATGACCACATCCCAACCATGTAACTCTGTTCGTCCCTTTCGCATTCATAAATTAATATTATTATGTGCACATCGATGTGTGTTGTGTGTGTGTTGCATTTTATGTGCGGTGTGGCACAGCACCACACTCTCCCAACGTGACCAAATTCCTCAAAATATTTCCACAATACGTTTTCATGTTCACACTCTTCACACTATTGCATTGGCTAGTTGCAGTTTGCACTGCGTCCGAGTACAGCCAAAGCTGTGAACACTTTATAGTTTGAGTGGATTATTGGAGGTAGGCAGCTGGCAATTACACAACTCACTTCCTTCCCGTCTATGTTCACTTCCAACTTCCCATGTTACCATTCTCACCGGAATCTCTGCCAAGTGTTGTCAGTCTATTTAGGCCTTGTTGACGTAACCCAACTATAAACCTTAGAACAACCTGTTGTCGTAACACATACACACATGCACATATGAAATGCAAATACATTGTAGTGGAATAGCTGTCAATCATGAGTAAGGCTCATTCTCAGTTGCAACAATGTTGCAACAAACACTAGCTGCGGCTTGGCTCAATGGCTCAATGCATATGTTGTCCCATCGAAGAGTGATCCATGTACGGAGCATGTCAATGTTCCGCAATAGTCTCAACACAAACTAAACTATCGCATTCACTTGCAGTCTGCAACCAACAACTACTAACTAGTGACTAGGAATAATATTATGTGTGATTCGCCATGACGCACAAACATAGTGGAGCAATAGCTCACTTGCACGTCGGTTGACTTATGGCTATATGCATGGCTAGGTACACATCATGTCATTTGTACATTGTGTACAGTGTATAGGCATGAAATATTATTTCATTCATCTGCAGAATGCCTAAATGCCTTGCTGGTGTGCACATCACAGCATTCATTTAAATCCACACAGCACAGCACAGCCACACATGCAAATGTTGTGCAGAGTTGACTAGGCTGAAACACAACAGTGCTGATATGCGGTGGATTGGATCTACTTAAACAAGACACAAAAGCCCATGGAAAGGGATTCCACAGCCTTCGCCTCATTCTCATTATAACCAAATAAACCAGTTGTTAGAGGGGACTTGGATAATAAGAATTATTATGCAAATATTGTATGGTGGCAACGACAAGGGAATCAGCTTAGGCAGAGAACTGCTTGCTATTAAATTGCACTGCAAATACAATATCATCATCAACATCATTAAAATATAGGAATGCGTAATCACATTTGCTAATGAATTCCATGTCATTCAATGTGTGTATCTTTAATAATTACTTAATACAGTCATTCTGATCTCTTAATTGGCGCGGTGCAAATCCCTCCCGTTCAATCGCATTTCATCGCATAGCATTCCTTCACAATTCCTGACTTGACTTCCACAAATATCTCAAGAAACACACAATCCCACACTATGGCACCAAATGAGCATCGAAGAGTATCAGCTTTGATGCTATACGAATACGAATACAATTTACAGTTCACACTCGTTGTGCAGTACTTACTTACATTTAGTGAAGAGATGTGTAGGAAAAATGGTAGGCGAAACATGTGGAAATAATTAGTGGCAAACACTCGCTGCGAAACTAAAAGTGTTCTGGTTAGCAATTAATGAGTAAAAAAGGAGCGCTATTAGAGCGTAGAGGCCTTAATTCGATTCTAGAGAATCTCAAGTTCTAGCTTAGGAAAAGTGAAAGAGTACACGTTGTAGAGAACAAAAAGCAAAAGTAAAGTCAGGAGCGAGTAAATGGTTAGTGCTGCGTAAAGAGATAAAGAGAGAATAGCAACACAACACACAAATGCTAGGTGAGATTCATATTAGATCTCCAGATAAGCTCTGCTGAGTAATCAGTCTTTGTTCAATTTTTAGTTTTTGTTTTTAGTTTTTTAGTTTTTATTTTTTATTCGGGGGTTTGTGATTATTGTGATCTAGCCCCACGTAGCATAAACACTACGTAGCAAAGGAGCAGTGCACCCTACATGGCATATGACTCTATGTATAGACAGGCGCATCACACTATTCACACTATCAACTGTATCAACTACACATCCAGATATTCTTTTCCAAGCTGGTGATGCTATTTGAGTTTTGTGAGGCATTTGAGTAATGCGAGTGTGCTCCCAATTGGCCCAACAGTGTTGTAGTTGTGAGGAGTGTCCCTAGTCCATAGCTATAGGAGGCAGAGAGCAGAGTACATGAGTACAGCTTCCTTTTTACATGTAGCTCTATTATCCTATGTGCATATTGTATTTGTATATAGTGCACATAGTGTGTAGTGTGTAGCCCAGTGTGTGTAGTGTGTAGCCTGGTGTGGTTTGTGTGTTGTGTATCGGCTGTATCGCTATGTGTATGTCGTATGCTTCACTATAACCACCTAGCTTGACTGAGTGAGCTGACCCAATTTGATAGTGGCTAGTCTGCTGTGATGTGAGGATCTAATTAGGTCATACTCATACTCATAGCATTAGTGCATTGAGTATGTTGTGAGTATGCTGTGAGTATGCTACAACAGAGCTTATCGTAGTTCAGTTGCTGTAATATATTTGTGTTTACTTGTGTTGCGGAGTGTTGTGGGAAACGGCATCCACCCTCAACTCTTGCAACTCCTAATAATAATGTGTAGCCTGCAGACAAATTGTAATAGAGTTTCAGTGTCGAGGAATGTTTGTTGTGTGGGGTGAAAAACGTGTGTTGTTACACTACACGACATTAATATGAACGTGTACGCTGTAATAAGCATACCCTGTCAGAGCAAAACACAGAAAGATGCACGCAAGTCATAACATTAATCTCTGAAATATATTCTGTAGTGTACTCTGAAGTTTAGTCTCTAATGTATTTGCCAGGAGAAGAGAATTGGACCTCAAGGTTTCTCCAATTATGTATGTATGAATTCATACTTGCCTTTACTTTATAATAACCCATTACTACACTACAACTATTACAGCATACAGTTAGCGAACGACAAATCATGAACGTACGTAACTTACTTGTCGCATGTACGAGTGCATTCAATAATGCATATCTTGTGTGATTTTAAATATCCTCGTAAGAAATAAATCTAGCAAGAGTGGAATTCCAAGCCGTCTTCTCTCTTCGCTAATTATTCTTTTGTTTCATTGTTAGAAAAATGTATAGATTAGCAACTTATTATTCTAAGGACAGAGCAGCCAATGCATATGAATAAAAGCTGGGTTGTGGGCACAAATTCCCTACAACCCAACAATTCACATAACCCTCTCCTTATCTCACAACCGCCTGGCTTACTGTAAATTTAAAAAACGAGTGCCAAAATAATTGGTTCATAACTAGCCTTTCGAGTTATTGGGATCAAATTTTGCTTTCGTTTGCCTGGCATCATTGAGATTGCATCCACTAGATTCGGCGTTTTGGCAAAAATTGCATTCGTCAGAAAATGTCGCAAATATAATGCAGTGACTCTTCAAAGCATGAACAAGGTGCTAGAAAACTATTAATGCACACATGGCCTATTCATAAATACAACGATTCTGCTCCTACCCCACCTGTTAAACAGCTCATTGTTTACTTGCCAAACTCGCATGTAATATTTTATTATATTTTAACCATTCAATCTTTGATTTTACGATTGTCTTCTTCCTACCACAAGCCTTTTCGCCTCTTTTGGGATACATATTGCCCTAAGAGCATATACAACATATCAATCTGTCATACATATCTGAAACAGCATTGATGATAATATCCTTGTTAATACTCAAACCCTCTGGTTTTCAAATAATGCTATTTATTGCACTTTTAACAACATTTATATTAATTGTATTGCGGAGAGTTCATTTGCGTACCTCCATCACAACTCGTTTGCTCTTATTAATGCTGCTCATTTCTATTATGCCATATTCCATGATCATTTCTAACATTTTAACATGATTCCCAATAACACAAATATAATAAAAAAATGTCCTATGACAACCATGCAGTGTCCGTGGATTGGATAATAAGAAGTAAACAGTGTTTCAAAATTTTCATGTTACTCTTGTTTTGGATATAGTTCAGTTTCAAAATAATATCAAATAAAAAATAATGTAACATAGAAGAATAAAATTACACACTCCAATAATGAATAACTTATGCAACGTGTAAAGCAAAATATAGCATCATAGTTACTGAAGAGTTGAGTAGTTAGTGTGAAAGCTTCAGAAATTGGGCAGAAGGAACTGTTGGAGGACGAGGATTGATTTAGGAATGATGTGTTATTGTGCGTACCATAGCCGTAGCCAGGGTTTGGTTTCGAGGGATGGAGGAGGGGTTGAAAAACTCAAAGTATGAGGTAGAAATGTACTGACAAATTTGTTCAAATTAGGGCAAAAATCTACATAAAATTCGCGAAAAAATTTAGGATTTTATGTATTCTTTGGTAGAATAAACTCCTGTTATATTTTCCTGGATTTCGGGAGAGGGGATCTATTGGGAGGGACAAGGAGGAATTGCCTGCTTGCCCCTCATGGCTACGCCAGAGGTGTTTAGAGAAATGCTAAGCGGACGAAGAGAAGGCATACTGTGTGGGCCATAAAGACAGTTTGGAAGCTGATGTGTGGAGATGAGCTGGAAGGAGTTTGGTATAGGCAGAGGCAGTATAGGTGTTTTGTAAATAGGAGAGTACAAGTATATGGGAGTGTATTTGCAATGATTGTTGAGTTAATATATGAATGTAATGCGATTGCATGCATAGCTTTGCCATGGTAGCCAATGTGTGTCAGTAGGACAGCGAAAGTTTCAGTGATGCTCACATCACATCACATAACCATAAGTTCTCAATGCTTATGCCACGGCAGAGCCACAGTCAACCGTAAGTCGTCATTACCACTACTACCACTACCACCACCAACACCATCATCATATTAAAGTACACAACCAAAACCTTGTCTTATTTTGTAATGTTTTGCGTCGAGCGATGTCTATGAATTGTCTACAAGTAGATTTCATACTTTGCTTCTTCACTCTCTGTACCGCAATTACTAGAATAGCCATACACCTACTCACACACATCTTATCCATTTCGCTTTTCCTTATTTTTATATTCCTATTCTCTTATTTCAAACAAATAACCATTTTGTGTACACTTTTCCATAAATACGAATACGAAATTCTAATTAGAGTACAGCTGCAAAATATGTTTCTATTTCTCCAATGCATCCAAATAAAGCATAAGGTTCGCTACTAAATAATCACCAGGAGGTAACTAGAGGACACGTTATTTGCAGATGAAATGTTGCGATAGGATTTGGATCCACAAAAAATATTGCTCGACCATAATGCAGAGGGATTTTTCGTACTATCTTTGAATATTATATTGTTTAAGTCAGTATATTATAATAGCATTCAAACAGAGAAAGAACCAACAAATACACAAAAATTTAAAAGAAGGTTGGGGAAAATAGATTTGGTTAGGTGTCAGCCGGGAAATGATCAATATCTAATTAATTTATTATTGGACTGGGTGAAATTTTTAATGTAAGTTTCAAAACCCTTAATCCAGTCAAAAAGCTTTTGATCTCCTTTGGAAACTCCTTCAAAAATAAATCCATTTTTCACCGTCGTACGGATTGTTTTTTTGCCGCTATACCTTTTGACAAGGTAATAATATTTTGAGCAACTGTCTTGACGATCAAGAATGATGGTTATTCATTGGCATTGCTAGCTATACTATTCAGCTAGACTAATGCTCATATAAGAGATAATGTTACCTGGGTAAATTAATATTTTCGTAATTTTACAAACTTTGAGAGTTTATTTCATTGAAAAACTATAAGGCAATGATGCGTAGGTGATTTTAAGTGTTGAATATTTTTGTAAGATACAATAGATTTTCTGGAAATATTTTTGGCGTGTCTGAATTAGTGCTGTGATGTCACAGGTATACAATGCAAAACATGAAGCGAGGACCTGATACTTCATATTCATCATTGCATTTAGCACAACATGTTAGGGATCTACAGTAGAAAAATAATTTACCCTCATTCCCTCATTCAATCTATCTCTTTTATTCCATCCTTTCATTTCATTAGATTTTACAAAATTATACATCGACTGCGTATACTACGATACGATATTATTATGCAGAAGTTACGTGTAAACGTGACGGGGTCAAGGACTAGTTCATTTGTGTGGATTAGAGTAGCAGTAGCGGTAGTAGTAGTTGTAGTACACAGGACAAGTCAGTCCTCAGTCGTCCACGTTTTGTGTAAGCGTGATATATTTCTAATAGTAGTGTGACTATCTAGACTATCTACACTGTCTAGGTAGTAGTCAGGAAAGACTACAATCCACATCATGCTTCATTTGCTTCCATGGCAAATCGGTCAAAGCAAAAACGGTCAAAGGCGAATGGCGAGAGACAGGGGACATAAAAGTCAAGTCAATTACAATCAAATGGACTAATAAGACTAATAAGACTCGATTCAATAAAATAATTGGATGATGAACAAGGTAAAAAATTAGGCATTTAGTCACAGTGGTTTGCTTCACCGGGTAATCAGACCATATAGAGACATTATTTAAAATATTTTCCTAATTCTCAAATGCAAAAAATAATTAAATCGTGCAATTAAATGAATATTATCATTGAGTGAACTAAAGCTGTGCATCTCATTTTGACTTCTTTGGGTTTGTCCGTTATGTCCTTTGACCAAAATTAGCTTTGACTCTCGTCTGCCAACCTTTTCACAACTTTGACTGTTTTTGTTTTGACTGATTCACCTGGCTACCCTTCACTTACAAATGTATTATTGTCAGGTTTTTTATCCCAATATGCTTTCTGGTTATTCGAATTATAGAATTCGAGTGATCCCGTAGTAACATTATTGCATATTACATGTGTGTCGACAGTGAATATAAATACCCTGTATATTAAAGTATGAATTTGAATGCCTGCTGACACGTGCATTTCAAACTGAACACAGTGAATACTACAATGACAAATGCAGTCTCCTAGGTATTTCAACACATCCGCTTGTCTGCAATATACTTACAAATGTGTTATTACAGCAGATATATATAACCATAAGTGACATTACTTTGGAGGAGTATAATATGCCCTACACTACAGAAAGCATTTGTTCGAGTATACGAATACAAATGGAGTTCTCCAACGGGATCAATTGAATTTCATCTAATAGATCACTTCCTTACAAATACTCCGCGTCACAATTACTTGCAAACTTGCTTTTTAAAACTAAAGCAAATAATAGAAAGAAAAAATCTGACGTGTGTATTTTGAATGTCATGTTGCTAATAGCAGACTGGGATTTATATTCCAATTCATGTGTATGTATATGTCGACAAAGCTTAATTTATATTTCATCCCATCCCATCTCCTTTTTTAAACTCAAGGTAAATTTAGTAAAATATGACTATGAAACACTTATGAAATCTATGGAATTCATCCTATTTTTAATTCTTTTCTACATCGGGAAAGTTCCAAGTTTCGAAAGGTACTCTGCTTGCTGCGTTGTAGTTGTAAATAAGCATTGCCCATTTTAGTCTTTGCAGAAGGTGACGTGTCAAGATTTCATCGCACTTCCCTCTTGAAGTCTACAATTCACAATCACATCCGCACTTGAAAGCAAATACTCGTCATTTTGCCTGAAGGCGTTCCAAGATTTAGGTGACGAAAACTTTACTCCCAGGCATCTTTTGGTGTTGAAAACCATTCTAACACCAAACACTTGCAAGTGCTGTACCAATAATAAATGTAGCATGCAAACTTGAGACTGCAGCTTTGAATGTTATAAGACATGACAAGGCATGCCTGCTGAAATCTGACAGCATATAGGTACGACCCAACACTAGAATGAATAATAAAATATAACTATAAGTGTGACACTTGTATGTGAGAATACGTTGGACTGCCATGTGGTGAGGTATTAGGTCATTCAGATAATATCGACTGGGTGAAGCAGAAGGCGAATCAACATCGTGCATTACCACGCTGTACTTGTAATGCGTGTCACGTATGTAATAAATTAACTTTCGATTAAGGAATACTCTGAACAGTAAATAATCAAAGACCACCGCTTATTCTAATTATGGAAGCAATTATGCTGCAGTCAGCCAAAGTCGCCATAGTTGTAGCTGAAATTAAGTTTATTCCGAGTAGCACATCTACTAATTCAATCTTAATTTAGACTGTATTCATGAAAATCATTATTCAGCAAGTAAATTAGACAAGATACACATAAGCGACGACTTGGACAATATATACTTTCATTCGCGGCCACAATAAGTGTTTCTTTAAATTTAACAGAAAATTAGATTCGTTAATTATGGAAAAAGCAATCAATGGTTGACCCTAACATACTTATGGTACTTCAAAGCGTGAAATTCCATTATTAACGTGAAAGAATTAAGGTACATAGTAAGTATAAAAGATTTTTTTAAAGTACTGGTATGTTAAAAAATGTTTCTAGATGTCCCTTTCTGTTGGCATGACGTAAGTCTAAGCCTGGTTTGGCAGCATTGCATAGCAGGAGAATTGAGGAGAGTAAAAAGTGGGTAGCGAAGAGAATGTTCAGTGGCTTGGGCTAGATTGAACTGCGTTTAGATCTTTCATGCGCAATAATTCCTTTCCTGCCACTCGGGAACTGGCCATTACTTCTGGTTACTCCACTTTTCTCCAGTAGTGCAGTGTCGTGGGAAGGAATTGGGACAGTGGAGCAGGTTAGGTTCAAGTCGCCAATAATAATGTCAGCCGACAACTGTCTCTTAATCCCATTTCTAAGTAAACATCATCTTTCTACCACCGCACACATTCCGAAACACAGAAACAGATAATTCAACATCACGTATGCATGTAGTATGTATATACATAACCCAATGCAAAAGAAAAACAAGTTTTACATGCACTTTCTTGAATGCGCTCCAGTAATATCTATACATCTACTATAATACATCAACTCGAAATGCAAAAATAATTATTTCATATTCGGACGAAAGCGAAATGCAAAGCAATATTCAACAGATGATATGCTCAGATAAACAGGAAATGATTTTTCTGACAAATCCATGATCAATAGTCACAAGGAATGGATTGAAGAGATGGAAAAACGGAATAAGTAAACAAACCGAAAAGAAATTTACATTGCAAGTTTACAGACAGGACGAGAAAGCCAAAATGTTTGCAGACATATTGTCATTTCCATCCTATCCAATATATTATGCATACATTACAAGGACACGCTGAATTACTATCTGCTTCCTAGTCAAAATACCTACATGATATGCTAGAATGGCTATAATCGACAGAATGAATCTACACAAGTTGTCTGTCTTATTCGAATAAAAAGGTTTCCTGTTATCTACACACTGGAAATTTTAAATCAGGACTGCAGAATTAAACGTGGCTACTTAGCCTACTGCTAAAGGAGGCTACGTTCTATATACGGACAAGACATGAGACGAAGAGAGAGAGTGAGGCGAATTGGGTAAAAGTACAAGTAGTAGGATACATGGACATGATGCTAACAATCTGTAGGGGAAGTGAGTGGAAGGAAAGGCAGAAAAAGGAAAGAGTGGATATAGCACATAAAATATATTAGTCATAGTCAGTGAACAAAAGGAGCCGCCTACTGCCGCCAAGTCTAGTGATGGGACTAGGGCTATGTGTATACCCGTCTCTATAGTTTCAGCATACTCGGCATTGTCATGTTTTCGGGACCAACTGTTCCGTTCCGACGTCCCGCTTGTTTCTCCATTCCCAACACACACAGGAGTAGGTATATGACAGAAACTCGGGTTGAACTGGTGCTATATTCGTGAGTTGCCATTCTTTCTCTTCAGCAGTCCTTTCTCCGTGCATATAAAGAGGCAGCACAAGGGAAGTGTATAGAATAGAGTCATAGTGAAGAGTGCACTGACGTATATGAGACAAAGTATGAAATGGCTAAACTCACATTTCCTTCGCCTAGGCTCACAAATAGCGGCGCTTATACTGTAGCTGCCTATATAGCTAAAGGTTAGCCTTGACGCACTCAACATCAAACCGAATGCACAGTAACTGCTTTTCAGAAATTTCCCCCAACCTCCCGTTAAACTAACACATCCTGCCTACGCGTATGTGTTTCTGCACCCGAATACTGCTATAGCAGAAAAGCCCGAAAGCAAGTGCTTTCTCCGTTGTGCCGTTATAAGTTATCTGACTGTACGGAAATGTTATTCGACTGCCAGCCATATTCGTAAATATTTCCTAGAGTGTGTAGCAGGAGTGGTGTAGACATGGAGTGCTAACATTAAGTATATGGGATGGGATGATGGTGTAACAGAGGATATGTACAATATCTATTATCTATATACACAACAGTAGAACAACTGGGAGTGTTGGTGGAAGTGGGGCAAAGCCATGGTTAGGTATTAGGTGGCTAGTAGTATTCCAGTCAGTTTCCTTGTAGTTGGACTAGAGTGAGTATGGTCATAGAGTGCTCCACTATTGTGTGTCACAGTATACACATACACGTCACAGACACGTATCTACTCTAACACACATGTATACAGTGTGTGTAGAAGAGCACTGCACAATGCACAGACGGAGAGTATATATATAGATGTGTCTGAAAAGTCGGAGGGAACAGGGCGCTTCCTATTCGCAGGGTAAATTTATCCATTAGCCATATAGGAAATGCATGTAGGTATTAGATGTATTATGTATGTACCTTACACTTAGTCTACTTTACTTTCTGTCGTGCTCTCTTTACCCGCTTCCCTCCTTTCTCTCTCGTTTATTCCGGTCTCGGTCTGGGTCTAGTTCTAGTTCCAGTTCGAATGAATCGATCGCTCTCCTTCTGACGTCAAGGGCCTTGTCCCAATGTGATGTGAGTTACATAAAATAAATGCTAAGCTATTTTTGGAGCTCTTTCTCGCAAATTCCTCTATACAACATTTCCTCGATACTTTTAGGCTCTTTATCTTTCCACACTTGACTATAAGTACTGTGATGCTCACTCGCCTATGACTTGAGACGTGGATTTAGGAGCCGCCCGAGAGCTTCTTCCCTTTCCCAATACCAGTCCTGTCCTTCCACAACCCCAATCCTCATGCATCAACATTTTCTACCACACAATTCTACTCCAATACACACTTTCTTTCTTTCTTTTCCTCTTTCATTCTAGTTTCTTCAATTCCTTTCTGCATAGACTTTATACTCTTTTGTCTGTCACCAGCTTCCAGCTCTCATATCTTAGCCCACATATCTTTCCAGCATTCAGCCTATCACTCACTTTCCCCTGCCATACCGCTAGGCGTCTCTCGTCTCTTTCTGCCAACACAGCCACTGTCATGTTTTCACTTTACGCCATATGCTCCAACACACAAAACACTATCCTCCCTATCTGCTCTCAAAGGAAACTCTTCCACAATCCCTTCTTTCATGTCTCCGCATTTCATTACACTCTACAATCGATTTCCATCTTCCTTTCTTTAACTATCTTAGTATCCC
Organism: Pogonognathellus longicornis; assembly: GCA_034694085.1. Classification (NCBI taxonomy): domain Eukaryota; kingdom Metazoa; phylum Arthropoda; class Collembola; order Entomobryomorpha; family Tomoceridae; genus Pogonognathellus; species Pogonognathellus longicornis. The sequence continues at coordinate 77,260 of JAQFYB010000132.1, forward strand.
ATCCCTTTTAAATGCTTCTTTCGTCTTCATAAAATATATTATCGTACAAGTTGCTTCAATCATCTGACCATGGGCTACCGCTATCATTTCGCTAAGGCGAAACCAAAGTAATAAAGTAATATCTGGGATTTCTTTTAAAACTGCCTTGAAAGATTAGGCACTTTGTAAGTCAATTTACTTGCAAGTAATTTCTTACGGTTTCGTCTAAAGCACTTGAGATTTAGTGGTAGGAACTACTGGCGTCACAACCCCTGAACATGATGCTTAGCAATTATAATAGAGCTCTTCTGTTTTGGAGTACACCCATAGTAATTGGGGAAAACAGTCAAGGACATTTCCAGCGGAACTCGGCTCCAATTCTATTACAGTAGTTTAATGATGATGATCCTTTGCAAATTGAATGCGAAACACAAAGCATTTACGGCTATTAGACGACTATAACAGGAAATCAGATTCAGCTCATCAGATTCACTTCACCTATGCTTTGTTTGTGACCACTGTCCATTGGACAGAGTTAACAACAAATTTTATATCCGTATTGTTTATGCAAACTGCCTAACATTTGAATACACTGCTCTGCTTAATCATACGCTCTCAAATCAACCACATCCAAATATCCCCATTGACAAATCAACTCCATTGTATTTGTAACTACGATCCAGCTGGTGGTACGATATAAAGTATAAACTTAGACGTTAAATTATTACACCATGCATCCTTTATTATTTCAACTTTAACTTTCCAGTGGCTCAGTTAAGCCCATCATCTATTATTACAAAAACACCAAAAATACTTATCTGCTACTGCAGTCTGTTCTCTGCCACTTGATCTTATTCAATACCATCTCATCATTTCAATATTAGAACCTTTAGGTTATGTGAGCTTCCCAGCTATTTCTTGGATGTAGCTGTGGACTGTGCATCTATAGACTTAAGACCTCACTTAGCTGTATCTTCAACAGACAAAACATGGCCTGCAGTCATGTTCAGTGCCTCTGAATATATCCTTGATGAGCCGAGTGAAAACGTGGAGAAAAAAGACATTATGCTATTATATAAATAAATGTAGGAAAATGAAGAAGTGGTCCGTAATTAGTAAATAGGTTTGCTAATAACTGCTGCACAGTTTAGTACTTGTATATCGGCTAGTGTAAAATCCTGAAAATGGGTATGAGAATGTGAAGCTATGAGAACTTGGAATATAAACAAGCCTTCCATTTTTGAGAGTAGGTAGAGTGAGGTAGGTTTTTAAGGGAAGAACAGATACGTATATGACAACAAACGACAAGGGCGAGGGATTCCACAATCCTAATCCTGTTAAAAAGAGCCATAGCGAGAAAATAGAAACGGGTCTCATCGCAAGATTACAGGGACAGTGGTGGTGTTAAAGAGCCCAAGCACCGTTAGGCACAACAACAATGAAAGAAATATTACACAATACTGTACACAATACAAATAAAACTGAGAGTAAGTGGTTACATGTTTTAAGGGTTCTGCCTTCCTATCCGCTCAAACTTTTATCTCATAGTGGAAATACATCTCGTATTAGGTATTCCACGACCAGTTCTAATATCAGCATTTAAACATTAATGGATTTAAGAACCAGAGCTGAAGTACAGCTGACGTTCTGGTTGCACATTAACACAGTGGTACTTAGTACTCGCTTGTTTTATTTTATTTGTCCAAGCTTGTCTCACCCTGTGCTTTAAATATTATAACTCTAGCAGCATTAGTAGTGTTCTCTAATGCTAAGTAAGAATCGACGATACACCTGCAGCGTAAAAGTTTCAGTCGATTTACCTCTTTCAGCTCCAGCCACAAAGGCCATTCCTGCTATGCAATAGGTAAATCAGACTATGCAGAAAATAGGTAGATCAGACTATGTCATAGTTATATAATG
>JAQFYB010000133.1:0-79078 GCA_034694085.1 Pogonognathellus longicornis
TCCCCAGCCAAAAGTCTGGTTGGGGATGGGTTGGGTTGGGTTGGGCTGGGGAAATGGTTGGGATGGTCCCACCTATGCAGGAGTGATGTCTAGTATAGAGTAATGTTCTAATACACACACATACATCAATGCATGCATACACATACAATACAATACATACATACACGGATTTATATCTAGTAAAGTATATAGGACGTAGTGCCTTGTTGGGTCGACAAGAACACGATGTTGTAATTGATGTTTAATTTGCCTGCACTTATTTATAGTTGTAAGAGGGAGAGTGCTATACTGCTTACACATACCTATATATTTTTAGTGACACGGAGAGAATAAAATTAATCACAAGAGACAAATGAGTGAATAAGGAAACGAACCTGAGGTAGTCGCGTTTGCACAAAATCAGATTGGCTTTTGTGTAGAGAGTGGAGCCGACTTCTCCCAAACGGCAGTCACAGCAGCCACACTTCAAACAGTCTTCATGCCAAAAGAGGTCAAGCGCCTTGAGCAGAAAACGATCTGCGATCCTTTTGCCACAACCAGCACATTCATTAGTAGTGCCGGGGTGTCCAGGTTGTGTCTCCCGTTGATGCCGAGCTCCAATAGTGATTCCCATGTCACCGTTTGTCATGATCAATCCCTCTGTCCAAGTCAAACAAAAACAACACTCTCATAACTGACTCAGCTCAACACATTAATACCCACCCAAGTCAAAAGGACGACAAAACGAGGTACAGGTCATCATTCTGTGTGGCATATTGTAAAACTCTTGTTAATTTTCTAGACATCAGCACATTACACAAGAACGCCAATGTTTACTCTCCACAGCACCAGCACCCCAACCAAACCAAATCAATTTACGATTTAAATTTAAGCTACAGTTCCGTTCCTTTATAATAGGATGCTTCTATTCCATGCTGTTCTCTATGTGTGTACTATTCTATGCAGAGTGTCACTTTGCATTAACAATGAGAAAAGGGCGAGCAAATTGATGTATGTGAGTGAGTGAGTGGTTATGGCGGGGACTCCACATGATATTACACGTCGTGGAGAGAAGATTGAAAGATGAAAGGTGTAAGGACTGTACTGCTAGTACTTAATTTCCAACCAATATTGTCTGACGAAGAACTGCACGAAGTTGATCTCGCCTTTACATTTGCGTCAACTAACAAACAACTACAACCCCCGGGTTCCTGGCTAGACTCTCCGATCTAATGCCTAATGATTACTGTAACGAATGTGTATGTAATCTGTAATAAATTGTAGGCTGATAGACTGGTTGAATGATAATTTGTAACAAGATATAATATTTATTCTACTTTTATAATTCACCCAATGTAATTCTATTCTGATGTGTACTGTAGAGTTGAGTGAGTGATTGAATGGTCGCTCGAGCAGCGTTTCCCCGTCTAAGTGACTCTGAAAACGTGACTGCCTCAGCTCTAGAATAATCCCTTTATTTAGCCATCAATAACAATGGTGTTTCATTAAACAAACATGTTATTCATGACAATCCATATTTACAGTTATCTCTGTTCCTTCCAATTACCATCGTTTCCACACATTACATTCATTATATATTTACATTCACTAGATACATCATCATAATCCATTTATACAGTATTATAATTATACGTAGCCTCACATCGGTTGTATATATTCACTGGAGCAGTTAGTATTATATTCCTTACAAAGGGATGAGAAGCTAATAAATGCTTCTTTATACAGCTTTGCATCATCGCTTGCCTTTAAGTTTTATTTTAGATATTCTATTAAGCATACCTACATAGTAATATTAATATTACATACTACATCAATGAACATTATCTACAGTAATAGTATTCATCCAATGGATTTCTACAACCCAGACAAAAAGAGTTCACATATTAGTATTTTATTTCGTCGTAAATACTACAGGGTGTGGAGTTTAACGCTTAGCGATAGTAATACATAATATTTTTTAGTGCTTTCACGTACTTTTACAAATGCTCAATAATTAGTTTACATAACTTTCCCGCATCATAGCATGTAATTGTAGGAAAATATGTGGTAGTGAAGTAAGCGAACGTAAAGGTAAGTACCATGTATTATTTTCTCGAAGTTTTATGTGTCCCACACTGTATTAGATACATACAATATATCATTATGGCACAATTACTGTAATACACCTAGTAGAATTATGGGATCAGCAGCAAGTCGCGTGTTGAGACTTGAGACTGTATAATATGTGTAGCTGATTTGCTAAGACATATTATGTACGTGTAACAAGAAAAATGGGTGAAAGCAGGGAAGTACTGTATAGTATAATGACACTGAAAGACAGACTTTTCGCTGGTTGTCATGCATAAACTGCATGAATATGTTTCTCATAGAAAATAAATACTATGAGTGCTATGGAATTAAGCATAAGCTGTAGTTGTTGGATAAGTGCAGCATAAAATAGGCCCACATAATACATGTGCACATATCGCATTCACATGCAATGTAAGGAGATTCTTAAAAGGCAAACAAGTAAAGCAATGGAAAGGCAATGAATGGATTGACTAAGCGAAGGGAGGCAGGGAAGCCATTCTATCAAGTGATAAGTGAGATGCAGGAAATGACAGTGTGCGCTCCACGGAAAATTTGACAGTTTAGAAGACGATGATGAGAGCTCTCTGATGCCTTCAAGCTGTTCACGTGAAGCTCCATATATATTACCAACAGAACAAAATAGCATAACCCAGGACCCAATACTTAACTCATACTCCTACCATTTGTACTTACACGGTGTACTCTTACCATAGGTAATATCCGCTTTGGGAAAACAACATGTATTCCAATGGCCCTTGTACTAATACATATTATCTTGTATAGCTGTATACTACTGCCTATGCAATAATGCACTCCAGTCGTCGCACTTGTCATATCGTACTCCCGTACATTTTCCTCGCTTTTCATCTTGTGATTTTAAAAGCTATACTCATCCTAACTCATCTCCAATCCAACGAACAATATTACCTCCTTTGTTATCCCTTAGTGTTTTAAAGCTGGAAAAATTAATTACATTAATTAAGAAATGCATTAGCAAATTAAATTTTAAATAGCCAGAAATGTCCCAAAGGTAAATTGGAATTGGTTTGAGTGCGGAGCATGTTTAGGACGAAACCTAATTATGACAACATAAAGAGTCTTACGGCAACTTACTAATTTGGTATAAATGCATTTGAGCAAAAGCCTCTAGTAAATTAGTGTTCATCGCATGGATTATTGACGTATGCAGTCTTAATTACATAATATACCTCCAATTTCCATACCTACTGTTGGAGAAAACAACTTGGTATTGATTGTGTACACACACACGGATGAAATACATTATGTTGTGCAATACATGATTGTGTGTTTTGGCGTAAGTGGGTTGACAGCCTAAAACAGATTAGATGCATTTAAGTGCCATTGCTTTCAAAAGGAGATTCATTCGTATAGCACTTAACTTTGCCTTTACAGCTGTACTTATTCAACTAAAAACTATTTGTTTTTTAAGTCTGTAGAAGTAAATGTAGTTAGTTTCACATGGGCAGCTACAAACACGTAGCATTAGTAGCTACAGTAGAAAAGTTTATTGTACTTATTGCTAGTTTGGTGCTGACACAGGATAGTAGGATATAAATAAATGCCTTTCACGTTAGTGAAATTACCTTAGTATTAGTATTAGTAGTATTAGTAGAAGTTGTATACTTACTTATTGTTAGTGAGTTGGGTGCTTGGCCTGGAGAAAAGGTTGTGTGTGCTATGCTATAGTGTATAAGGGTGTTGGTTGTTTTGCACCAGCTAAAAGTGTGGACTGTATATCTAATAGAGTATATGTAATAGAAAGTGAGGAAGGTTGAATTGTGTTGTGATGCGAAAAGAGAAGAAGAGGAGCAGACGAGGCACGACAGGACAGTTCACATCAACATCAACCCTAGCCAACTGAGTGAGTCAAGTGAAAAAAGGAGTTTAGTGTTAGCCTTAGCCATAGCTATTGACTGTGAGGTAGTAAGTAAGTGGAATACCTTGTGTGTGTGAGAGAGAGAGAGAGAGTGAGTGTTGGAAAGAAAGTGGAATTGTGTAGTAGAAAGTGTGGTAGTGGGAAGAGAGCGTTGTTGGTGGAAGAATGAAGGGAGAAGAAGGAGAGGAAGGAAATGGACGGAAAGTGAAGACTGAAGGCTGGAAGATCAACAGTGATGTGATGTGGACGAGAGTATTAGAGTGGGAGAAACAAAGTGAGTTCGGTGTGCAGAAAATCAGTCAGTTAATGCGATTAAGTTGTCGTATTTTCTTTCAATGGCTCACTTTATTGGAAAAGTGATCTTTTCCATCTCTTTTATTGCTTCTTTTGACCGAAAGTTGGACAAAAATTTGTTTGTTTTCCCAAGGAAAAACCTATTCTCTGGAGAAGAAACCAACTGGTTGCAGCAAACAAAGGTCTTTTAACAGATCTCATTAAAAATGTACGTGGCACGTGTGGCTGACTCTCTCTCTCTTTCTTCATATAAACATAGTTTAAGCACTCTATAGCTACTTGTACACTACGTTCTTTGCAATTTCTACTTATACTATTACAAGACTTGCTATTGTTGCAATTCTAACTACATTATAGAGCTATATATGATTTTTTCGTGTTGACAAATTCCAATTGTTCTTTCGAGCCAGGCACACAGTGTGCCTTGTGACCATGTAGTTCTTGTAGCTCGTCTACGATACTATAGTAACGACTTGCTTAACATTTTTACTAACAACATTAATGCTCCAACCAGATATACCACCCAACTCCGACATTTATTTCTCTTCCTCTGCAAAATATACACTTTGTACACTTCTAATACAAATTGCCCATTTTAACCTAAGCAACATACCTAGGTGTGCATATAGGTGATTTCATAGTATAACTCACCACAAATAAGTATGAACCCCATCTTTTGTAACACGTACTTATTTATAACTCCATGTAGGTATACTATGTAGTCATGTTCTAACTGAAATGCCGTATAAGATTACGTTGTTGTTTTTTGATGAAATATAAACAGTAAATGTTTCAGAGTAGTCCAATTAATTAATACTTATGTAACTGTTACTGAGACTATGGTATTTAGGTATTTTTAGTCAGTGACGCAGTTTCCGTATAAGAAACAAACAAAGAACTAACCATTTGGTTGAAAAGCTTATTAGTGAGAGGATCAAAAGATTGGGATTGGAAAGAAGAATTAGGAAAGTCAAGACAAATGCGAAAGCCAACAATTTAGTTCAGGCACATTTGTTTGAAAGTTAGTTTTGTATTTTCCGGCTGGTTTACAAAAGTAGATAATTAGTTTGCAGTAAGTTAGTGCATGACCTGAAGTGGACTGACTCTCAATTGAAGATTATTTCTGAGTAAACTGTGAAGAAAGCGACAAAGAGTAAGTAGCAGTTATTGTGGACGGACTAATGGTAGCCGACGAGCTGGTGCCATTTGTGAGTCGGACATAAGTAGAGAAAGGTGAAAGTCTGAAAGAAAGAGGCGGAGGAGATTTGAGTGTGACATAGGTATAAGAGGCTGAAGTACGAGGGGGACGAGGGGGATGCTCGTAGGTCGTCAAAGACGTGGACGACGGTGAAATGAAATGAGAATGAGATTTGGTAACATTGCTGCATGAAAGGTGGAGGGAAATAATGACTTTAAGTCTTTTAAAGGATTTTATTTTGTCGGTTGAGAAAAAAGCAATATATATTGGCTAAAAAGAATGAGGAAAGGCGGGTGGGTAGTCGGGTGACTCGGGTGGGCTAGGAAGGCAGAGAGAAAAACAGCAGTGGTTGTGTGTGGAGCAAATAAGTACAGCGCAAAGTACGGTAGAGAGGCAGAATGAGGAGCAGACAAGGCAAGGATGGCATTAACAGCGAGAAGTGCAGAGAAAACATTTTCTCATGTCTATATGTAGTAGAATATAAACGTATCACAAGGCAATTAATCACAGTAGCCCGCACTTGACGTTTCATTAGCTCGTCTCTTTTCGTTTTCCCAGATTTAATTAACATTGCAACGGTCGAACAAACTTTCGCCAAACTCGGTTGGATCTTTACTCAACTTATTTTGACGCTTGTATTTGCCCATTTAACACTTGAGCTTCCACGAACAGCTCATTCCGTCCCATTCCATGACTACGACGACCAAGTACACACACAACATTTTATACAACATATATCCACACATACCTATGCATCTGTCCCTACACTACACTCCCTCTCACCTACTACCTACTCAACTCTATAGCTCCCACTAATATCCAAGCCCTACACAAAACATACACAACTGCCACTGCACTAACACTGCTACACTTACAATACTGCCATACATCCACACCTCTATCTCCAACACACTCCTATACTCAACCACGCAATTGCTCACTCCAATATTATCTTCTTTTACACTACTATTGCGTCTAATACAATAGCAACAAATTCCTATAGCTCTCTTACAACCTCCACCACTATTTATATCAATATCCTTTCGTAGCCAGGCACATGTCTGCAAAATTCACTTGGGTCTCTCTCTCTCCTCTAAATCTCCCTTCAACTCACCTACTCCTCGGTCTTAGCACTTAGCCATAACGAAACATCACTGCACATCTTATCACCATATTTTCTACATTCAATACAACACTATGAGAAATGAACGCCACATTGTCACATAACGCTATACACATTGCTTTTTCAATCTTTACTGTTTTCATTCATATGAATATATCTCATACTCTTTTTGTTAACCTGCTCTTTATCAACAAAACTGTTTCAGTGCCATCGGTACATCATCTATTCCTTACCGAACACCCAAGTAATTGCACAGCTTTAAAGAATGTAAAGACCACTTAAATTCAAGAAGATAGAAAAATATATTATACTTGGTTTTAATCATCTGAATACATACTCGATAATAAAAAGCTGTTAACCCATTTCCATTTTAAACTAGCAATGTTTATTACGTTACAAATACTTTTAAGCAGCATCTTCTATGAAATGTTGAATGCTTTCCTCATTAACAATTTCATCAAGCAGGAAATTAGACGTGAAATTAATTAAGCGTGCCTCTATTACATTACTCACACAAAAGTGACATATTTTATCAAATTTGTATGTAATTGTGCAATAAAAAATAAGAGTAATACTGGGCTGTATATTATGTACAATGTGACAAGTTAAAACAAAGAAGACAGTGTCATGTATTTGGGGAGTGTTGTCAATTACACGTAATATCTTGTCAGTTGGTAATATCTTGTCCTGTTACGAACTACAACTACAGCAGTATAAACGCATTGGAGAATGTATTGTGTAGCTTGAGCATGATGCTTCAGCTACAAAACACACAACGGCATCTCACTCGGCAAATCTGCTAGCGCTATTACTACAGCGATACATTTTGTAATAGCTGCGAAAATGTGTCTAGTCTAGAACTAAAGACGAGTAAAGCTGTTTTCGGTGCGGTGTGTGTGAAGCCATAGCCATGAACACTACACTATGTCTGTGTCTTGAAAATATCTTTTATAGCTATCCTTCACATGCTGTTGCCTTCATCTTTCAAGTAGGTAGGGCATGTGCACATTGGATTGCTGCCCTGTACATGGTGTATTGAGAAGAGTGAGCTGAACACACAGGATCACAGGCCTATAGTTACATCGGTTTTCATCCATGGCTCATTTTAACATTCCCTGCACCGAATTTATGGAGCCACTCTATCTACACTTACCCACCTCACCACTAATATCCCGTTAAATGAATTTATCAGAACAATTTCCCATACGTACAATCATAATTGACTTGTGATGAATTGAATTTGCCGCACATATTGTGTCCCTGTCCAAAATCTCATTTCCCTCTGTTGTTCAAATTACAATGGAACGTATTTTTGCTGTGAAAAATTCCATAGTGAAGAAGGGAATTGAAGTAGGAGGCTAAATTAATCTTTTGATAAGCTTCTCTGACATTTACATAAAGGTAACTAAGGATTGTTTTTCATTACACTTTGTGACATTTTGAGTGGATTATACTTCAAAGATTTTTGCATGGAAAAATTTTGATGATGTGAATTTCAAAGCATGGAATTATTGTGCCGTGGGATTAATTTTGCGCTTACGTCATAAGAACTAATAATAAAAGTGAGATGCTTTAACGTGTTTATAATAACATGAAGAATGTGTTGATTAAGTTGTGAATGTAATGAATGTATATTGTATGAAATATGGTGCGATGAATAAATAGCTAGGAAAGTATGCTCCATTGATCTTTAGTTATTCTTTTCAGCAGAGTTTCATCTTCATCAAAGGGCTCTTGTATTAGTGTGTAGCATTATCACATATTTAATCAAAAGATATTGCATTCTAATATCTCTGTAGGCTATTTGAGTAAACTGTGTGATGTTCCTCGCACAAAATAATTTCTGATCAAAGTGGAAAGGTTTGAGTCTCTTTTAGTATCACAAATAACGATGACATTCAATGCTCCAAAGTAGTTTCCGTAACGAAAATCTTGTTGATGAATTTAAGCGTTATTATAATAATATTAGCTACCCATCTGCCAATGCTAGCTTTATAGCATAACGACCCACAGACATTTTTCCTCCGAGGTTAACAAAGTAACAGGAATCTCAAATTAAAAGGAGAGTGATCTCGTCAGGTAAGTGAAGGAAAAATGAATGAAAGCATAATATTTGTGTATAGGTACAGGTAGTCAAGAACACATCGCTATTTCCAAAATATAGAGTAGATAGTCTACATGTATAGAAGAACCCGAGGCATTTTGGTCTCGTAATTAAAATGTTGGAATCTGTAAATAACTTTATTGAGGGAAAATTGGAACGGTATTGTTTAAGTGAGAAAAAGGGTTTGTGTGCTGCTGTTGCATTGCACCATGTTGAAAAGAAATCAGAGGAAAGAGTCTGAATAGAACACAGAGCGAAATGCGACTAAAATAATTTGACTATAACACACAGATAGTTTACTACTTAGTTTGTGTTTGGTTTGCTACGGAATGGCATAACTCCACTCACTCTACTCTCTCAACTCTTGTGTTCACATACAAGAAGTTCAAGTGTTTGGCTCATTTCGCATAGTTCGCATGATAGTTATGTTGAATTGTGTTCAAGAGTATGGTGTATTTGTGTGTGTGGCTCAAATACTTATAGAAGGCTCTTGGCAGACAAGTTAAGCCAAAGACAGGTGAAAATGTAATTAGGTGTCTTCACAAGAATTTCTTCGTAAATTAGTCAGAGGAATGCTTTGCTGTGGGCATTTATTCTCTGTGTGGGCTCCAGTTATCTTTACTATGTGCATTTACCTACACAAAGACTGCTTCAACACAATATTACAGTATTGGAATTACTCAGACCTATATATCTACAGTTAAACCTACATGCATCACCCCACTCACTAATTTCCACTCTGAATCTTCTTTGGATATATATATAAGAAAATTTCGTTGCTTTTTTGGTGAATACTACTACTAGTGTTTTAAACGGAAGCGCGGATGTTGGTGTGTGTGTATGTACTGGCACACTGTTGCTGGAGAGGATTATGGTGAAAAGGAGTGAGTATTTGGAAGCGTAATGTTTGTAAGTAGAGCTGAGTATGGGGAAATTCAGTGAAGTAAGTGCACTAAGAGTAAAGAGGTATAGCGTGTATGTATATGTGTAATACAGAGAATGTTTAGTTGCGGTTTGGTTGAAACAGATTAGATAAAGTGTTATATGAACTTACATGATAAGGTAGATAGAAATAGAAGACGCGAGTACATTGGGAAAGCTCTCCGTTTCATTCAGTGAAAAGTGTCGATTTTCACAATAATGTTGTTTCATGTGGTTTCCACCAAATGCAACTCCCTCTCTCCACTCTCACTTACTCAGTCAACAGATCCCTTTACCAACATTGTACTTGGCTCTTGATCAAAATGCCTTTTCGGGATTTCATCTTGTTTCTTTGTTCTACACTACCCTTAGCCACCACACTAATGTTTTGTAAATTGTACACATTACCATTCTTTCGCCTCTTTATTTCAAACACATGCTATACTGACTATCCAACTCCCATTGTGTGTCCTAAATATTTACGCTCCTTGTATAATAACAATTTCTTTCTAACTTACAACCAAAATATTTGCGCTGTCAAACAGCTTCACCATCCCATTTCTCTCACAACATTCTGTCAAATACCGCCGTATAAATCGCTGAATAATTCCCCGTATACATGACTCTTTGAAGTTCGTGTTTTTGAACTTGAGCCATTCCCAGAAATATCTTATTGTATTCTGATGTATCAAAACCACACGTTTTCATGATTGTAGCGACTGTGTGAATCGTTCTATGCAATTATTTATTTATTCGTTTACTTGCAGGTTCTAATGGAACACAACGTCTGCAACCAGACTGTGAGTGCATGTGAATACCTGACCAACATTTTTGCCAATTTGTTTACTTTTATAAATGATGTAGTATTTTAAATACATATTTCATGGCCTTCACAGTTCAGTTGTACCTCACATGTTAAATCTGTGTATGTTTTAGGATCACGTGGAATATTAACTTATATCACTAAATAAGGTAAATGATTTTGAAATTCAATTCCATCGCAATTTGTGTATGAATTAGCAAATAGTGCAGCAAAATAGTACTAATATTGACTCTAAATAGATACTTTATAACCAAATTTCAATGAAACTGAATTTCAAAATTATTCTACTGTTATTTATAGGCGCGTGGTGTTCTACAGTACACTGTGTTACTGTGTGTGCATTGTTTTGCAACTTTGCAACAGCCACTTTCAGGGTAAACTGCATTAAAAAGTAATTGATTGAAACTCTATCTATTGAGTCAATCCAAATGTTAAAATCAAGCGGACGAGGGGAGAAAATAATGTCATTGGATTTAGCTAGCAAAATAAATGCAACTAATTACATGGAATGCTATTTAAGCATTGAAGGAAAATATAATTTTGAAATGCTATTAGAATTACAATTTTGAAATCAATTTACTTTTATGATTGCAAAATTAGCAGTACACGGTCGTCGTAAAGTAAAGCAATCATGTTATCTAGGAGTCTAATGAAGCGAATAGGAAAATTCAATTACACTAAATGTGTTTGCACTGTTAAATTACTGGAGAAAAAAATTGAATTTTTCCCCGAGTAACTTTAATCATGGAAATAATCAAGGTTTTACGTGACTGATATATTTGTGCTCCACTAGGAATTTAGATTACCTTTTTACTTTGCAAGTTTTACGACTGGGGTATATGTCTGAGTTTCTCCCATAACTATTAGACACAATATTTTGTGAGAAATGAGAGGATAAATGCTATAAAGAGCCATTTTTCGTTTTAAATAGTTTCTATTAGTGGATTAATTTTAGCTACACCATAAGGCAGAGCTGACTTGAGGCCAATTTATTCAGCACTTTATGAGGAATATGAGATAAAAAGCTTCTGTGTTGTTTTAATACATTTCATGAGAAAAGCCGAGGAGGAAATGAATTTAATCTAAAAGTGAGCCAAGCCAGCTGTATACTAAATGAGATTACATAGTCATATTAACCAGCACAAAAGTATATTATCCAAGGTGGGCTTGAGGACTGGCCTACATGCATCCCGCATACTTCTGCATGAATATGTAATAAGTGTCTCATTGAGACGGGTTTTATAATTTGATAGTAATTTAATACAGGGAGTTGAAAACAATGAAGCCAGAGAGGAACTCGTCGCTCCTGGTCCAAACACCACAGCCAAAGAACAGTTGAAACACTCTATGGTGTGCAGTGTGTAGTTCACAGTGTGTAGCTCACAAAGCAGCCGAGTCGAAGAGAAACCAAAAATGTTTGAGTTTTACACTGGAAAGAGCCAGATTCGGGATTCAAGGAGAAGAAATGAATTTAGTGCTGGTGTGAAGTGGAGTTGAGTGGAGTAGGCGAGTGGAGACTCCGACTCTATGGCAGTGTAAATTGTATGTGTAGCCGTAATAAGAGTATCCAGAGAGAGAAAAGAGTAAGTATGGCCGCAATGGAACTGTTGATTCGGAGAGAGCAATTTGAGACGTACAATATTTAGTGAGATGGAATTTGGGCAGGGTGGATTAATTGAAAGCGGGTGATTGCCTAGCTCTCCTGAGATGGAAATTAACTTGAGCAAGACAACAAGAGCATTGTGAGTTGAGAGAGCACTGAGTCGTGCATCAGAATACGAATAGAGCAACCCAACCAACAAAGCAGGTAGAAACGAGTCGACGAAGTTTGGTAATTAAAAGATAAATTTTTCATGAGTTCATTGGTTGAGGGTTATGCTATAGTCGGGTATTTATGGCCAACAAGTTAGTCACTTTCTAATTCTAATACTTCCACGCTACCAAAAACACGTCTCCCCAGCATCATCCACTTTCTCTACATCCTGAATTTTCAAGGACCTACACAAAACTCTTCCACGACGCAATACCTATGCATACCCATGTACTTACTAGTAGTACCAACATATAGATAGAAATGAGAATGGATAGCAATTATTACTCTTTGGATTATTCTTCAGAATTGCCATCACTAAACAAAACCATCCAACAACTTTATCTTTTTGCAGCTATCAAACTTCAAATTAAATTAATCCCAGTATAATGATATACTTATCAAAGACAACAATATTTTCAAAAGACTTGCAAATACTATAATATTGTATTATACGTTTAATATAAATAAAATTTGTAAATAGTCTATAATGTTGTATGGTATGTCTACTACAAAAATAATTATCACCAATTGCAAGTTTTTGACAATTAAATAATTTTAGCAAACAAATTCATGATATAATATTACGGGACACTGAACTGACTATGAAAAATCGGAACAATATCTAATTAGAATGAATACATGAAAGACAAAAGTTAGTAAAATACTTATCGTTTGTCATGACTGAGGAATATTGCTGAAACATTAAATCAAGTCAAACGTCTGTTTATATTATGGGATTTAGCACGTTGTCAATGATTTGAAGAAAAGAGCGGAGGGAATGAAGGAGAGGAATAAAAGGAGCCAGTGAAGTAATGGCAAAGGAAACAGTTTGCCAGACTGTAGGACCATTCTAGTATTTCATTCCTTTCGCATTCGTCAACAATGGAATAGGGTTTTCATCCCTACTCCTTCTGCAATAGGATGCCACATGAAATGGGAGCGAAGTGAGATCCTTTCGTCGCCGTTACAGGAGGGGTTTTCGTGTTCCATTGTGGAAATACATATATTTTCATGATGAGGAAAACTCATTAAGTCCTTTTCATAATGAAAACTTTCTTGCAAAATAATTTAACAAAGTTTTAACGAACTTTAACTCTAATTAGATTTTCTTCATAAGCCTTTCCCTCTCAGGGCTCTTTTGTCCTATTGTGTGTGAATGAATATCCTTCCAATCCAGCTCCAACACAACCTATACTACCTATACACAAACAACTATAACGATGTAAGTGGGCGAGCAGTATGTATAGGTATAATGTTTTCGCTAGTCCACCAGTCTCATTTCAACAGAGTCGAGCAAAACGTACACTGTCTATATAGTTTGCGACTTGCGAGTGCAGAAGTATACCGTGGTAGCATTACTACTTGTTACGACTGCTACCATACCATTTAGTAATGAAATAGAATATCAAGTTAGAAATCACGATGCCCCGGCTGCTCGTATAGTAGTTTCATTCTAGACACTACAATGTATACTCTTTCTTAGTTTTGTTGTTTATTTTTATCCGACAACTAAATATTCGCAAATTCTAACTGGCTTCAGTGGCCATTTAACTTCACAGATTCATTTGTAAATGCCAAAGTTTTAACATCATTAGGAATGTCACCGTAGCATGTTAAAACGTCTTTCTCATCTTGAATAACATCTAAGAAAACCAAATTTGTAATTTGAAAAAATATTTTAAACCTTTTTTAAAAACACAATTTGTTTCAATTGCTATAAAAGTTTTAACATCATAAATTGAAGGGATTGAAAATATCAGCAGCAAAAATACATTATTTATGAGCCTTTGAGCCAACACACAACTTGATATTTCGTCTGATAAAGTATAATTAATTATGGGGAGTACTGGTAGATTGCCTCACAACATTTATTTCGCCATTTCCAAAACCTTCTACTAAATATTGAATCAGTTACTCTGTATACTGCATCCAATTAGACCTGTACACAATATTTTTCTAAGTAAGAGTTTACAAACAGTTGAAAAAAAATTTGCAGCAAGTAATGAGCAGCATATTTAGGTAGTAAAATCCTTGAGAACATTCAAAAATAGTGTTGTATGTATAAGAGTTACAGAAATTTAAATGAATAACCGGTGCTTTTGTTTGTACAGTATATTTTTATGTTGAGAGTTTTGTAATAGGAAATAATATATCTGAGTAGGAAATATATATCGTAGGCTTAATTTATTAAATGACAACTCAAATCGTTATGGCTCAGAAACGCGATTTGTCAAATTTACAAACGTTTCATGTGAGCCAAAGAAATAACAATAGAAACAACAGCAATATTCCAACAACTTAACTAATGATTGGAGTTTTATTTTGTTTAAAAATATAAAATAGTCATATTAGCTTAAGATATAAAATAATAATTGGTGAGCTGTCATGTTGTTTAAATAGTATAACGATTTAACTTATCTTTTGAAAATATTAAGCAGACGATATGATACATTGTGTTAGCAATTGAATGAAATGAACAAAGCAAAGAAAATGAGCGTAGATCTAATTTAATTATTCATACGAGAATGAAAATGCATTTCTGGTTGCAATTAATATCCATTCCAGTTTGTACAGGCTGGCAATTACAGGTACATTTGTGTGAGTGCTAATACTGCTAATCTTCTTGCATACTAGAAAACACTTGAGTTCATGCTGTGCAGAGTGTACGAAATGAATCGGGCTATAGAATTGAATATGAGACTGATGTTTCTATTGTGCTATAAGAAGAATAGTTGGAGCTAAAGTTGAAGCAGGGAAAGCAAAATCATGTTATTTAATATGAGTCGAATGATTGTGTGTATATCTGAGTTCACTCCCACTACACTCGCTTGTTGGATTATGGCGTTGTATGAATAGAAAAGTAAAAGTTATTGTTGGCAAGCACACACATTACAGGGAAATAGACTTTCTCATTAGAAAGTGTCTGTTCTACGTAGAGCTAAGTTGACTGAATGTAGTATTGTGCAGTTTCTATCTAAATACGTATAGCTGCTCTTGTAGCAGATCGTGATATATTGGCTAGATGAGACTCTATATCGTACAATGTGGTATGGAGTGAATATTACTTAGTACTTAGTAAGAAATGCTTATTCTGTGTTCTTGTGGGGTGTTTTGTTCTTGTGGGGTGTTTTCCGACGAGGGAAAGGAAAAGCTAAGTAAAGTATACAAGCACCTTCACTATTTCCTTCTCTTCCCATTAAATGATTGCCATTAATGTTTTGCGGAAAAACTAAGTGGTCCCTCTCTAGTCTGAAGGAAAAACTTTCTGATGATATTCTATAATGCGAAATTCATGTATCTTTACATTTGCTCCAACTTCCATCAAGACAAAACGCAGAGTTCTTCCAGTCGAGCCGCCAAAGGACCAACTAGCTCATTTTTCTCTTTGTGCTGTTCCGTGAAACACGGAAAATGAATTAAACTTCATGACACCATCCCTCCTCATTATTATTATTCCACATTCACCTAATCACAATCTGCATCTGACAGACAACAGAGCAATGCCAAACAGAGCCAAACCAACTAAGTCAACTTTTAGAACACAGCCACTCACACACAGCACTTATATCATCATCATATCCATTTCATAATCATATCAGCCACTGAACTCAATCCCACCCCTCCCACCAAAAACAACTCTCCCAGACTACAACGCCACTCGTACACACTCTAACTACTAAAACGACACATTCTAATGAACAAGTCAACCCAAACTCTCCATTTATACTTCCAACACTCCACTCTCCTCTACTTCTCAAACTTTCGTTTACATAACATTAGATTCCGCTTCCAGGCAAATCTATCTCCTCTTTCCCTGCCCCTATTCTCCGCACTCAAATACACACACGTCGATCCAAATACAAATTCTCTCTTTTATACAGACACGACCCATTCCCAAGTCAGCTCGTAGCAAACCAACAGATCTCATTCTTTATCTGTAATCGAGAAACTTAATGGTATAGCTCAACTCAAACTCTTCCGATGACTTACACGCTTCCGACACGCTTAGCTGTGTCATAATGCTTCAATTGATTAATGCGCATCAAAATCTATATTGAAAATAGTGTTGGCATAAAATTGAAATTTCCATATTCAATTATTGCCAAATCTTATTACGTAATACTACGTGGCGTTTCAAATGTCGAATTTATTAAACGTATTTGAATTGATTGAAAATATTTTCAGGTTTTCAGAGTAGTGCTAAATAAATAAACGATTGCCAAAATGTGATGCAGGGCATTTGCATGCATTGCGAAAATACTTACGTTGTGCGTATATAGATGGACTAGATAGTAAACATGAAAGGACAGTGGGACATATGATGCTATTTTATCTGACACCGGGAAACTGGATTTAGAAATGTTGGAATGTATGGGATGGGTGGAAAGGAGGTTTAGCGGAATAGTCAAATTTACAATCCAAGGAGGAATTGTTTAGGTTCATCTGGATTTATTGAGATGGGATTGCTAATACGTATGAAATAAATATTTGACGGGGTATGGCAAATGGCTGAGCCCTTGCTGATCTTCCCAAAGACATTGGCTCCCGCTGAACCTGGGAAAGGTAACAAGTTTTGGTCTCTGGTGAGCCGTGCATTGCTATCCTTTCCACCTTGATCTACGACCGCTCACTCTCCCCACAAATACTGACCAGAAACCCGCATGAAAACTCAGTGGCGAGCAGCTAAACACAAAGCCAGCAAACTTATCAAACTATTCCCTAAATGCTAATATCTCATGTGGTATTACGATTACCAGTCCAAATACCCAATCCCATTTTATTCCTTAACACTATCCATATGTATGATCTCCCCTTCTAATATCTTTCATTCCTCTCCTCATCCGCCCGTCCTCAAATATGGTTGTGTTTTCACCAACAATCTCAGAATAAAATATATACATTCGTTAATATTTCACATTGTCAACTAAATTTTAATAAACACACACAGCCTGTACGGTGTTATTGTTATATACTTTTGCAAATCATGAAAAAGTGAGAAGTACACACTTACTTAGGTAAACAAATACGAATTTCTATTATAAATTGCTAGCGCATACAACGAATACAAAAAATGCTTTACAATTAATTTAGAACTGTATGCATGTTGAGGCAAGATTTTTGGATACATTGATTTTAATGGAATTAAAACTTTCTCATCAAGCATCACATATTGTAAAAGTGCATTAGACATTGCATGTCTGTTATGAGCTGGTTGCTATATGCTTTTGTTTTGATTATAGCTACTGACACAGTATGAATAAGAGAGTATAAAAAATTAAGGTTAGGAAAATTGTGAGGGAGAGAATAATATTTGCGTCACGATGGTGAACATCTTAATGCGTCTATTCATGAAAAAGAGAAATGGCATTTAGGCAAAAGTCAAAGTGTTTACACAAAAGTGAGGATATAGGAAGAAAGGGTGTAATAGATTGAAGTGAGTGAAGTAATGTAGAAAGCCGGAAAATGAACACGGAGCGATAAAGTGGTTGGAGAAGAGCTGACTGATTTTGAGCTGACAATTCGTAAAGAGTGTTGTAGACAAAGTGAGAGTAAAAGGAAAAGCAAAAGAGAAGATTGTGTCTCCATACGTTCGCCTATCTAACTACGCTAAAGCAAAACTCGAGTAAACTAAACTGACTAAACTATTTGAGTAGGCATTGAGGCAATGGAAGGAGAGAACGTCTCAGAGTGAGAGTCTCAAGTCTCAAGCAAATTCTCTGCCACTCGGAGTGTAGAAAAGAGCCGGAGCCGTTGTTGGTGAGGAGCATATCTGTTAGTTTCTGGAACAGCCTAGAGAGACTGAGACAACAAAGAGACTGATTGAGAGGCCACAAGGAAAGAGCAAGTAGTACTTTTGAAAAGGGTGAGTTCATTTTGGTGTTTTCATTAGCGATTTTGATAATGCGAAAGTTGGTGAGTAGGCGCATATATATATCTTGATTTATCGCAAAGTGATATATATGAGGAAGGGAAGGGAAGGCGAAGAAGGATGGTGTGTTGGAAGGCGTGTGTAGTGTAGAGTGTAGCTATGGCTTGGCTTCACGAGCTTGCTTACCTATTCGCTTTCCTTGACTACATACAAATATTCGTTGTGGCGGTAAGTAAGTAAGTAAGTAAGTAGTCGTAGAAGGTGGAAGAAGGGTCAACGACGGGCTGGCTGCCAGGCCAGGGCAGATGGGTTACTTTACGTACATTCACTACATTTAGGCACACACACACTCAATTCATATACCGCACACTACTTATACACAGTCACAGTCTCCTAATGTAAGTCATAGTCAGACTGTTGTATGGAAAACGAAAAAGCCGTACGGAAAATGGTATAGAATGAAAATAAATCCCTTTGCTTAATAGACTGCAACATGAATTTGCTATTATTTCCAAGAAGAAGACCGATTCGGTAGATCGGTAAACATAGAATCTGAAAATGCACTTTGCTCTCCATTCCCATCCTAACTTTGCTCCATCCTTTTTCCTTGCTCTCTCTCTCTCTCTCTCACTCACTCACTCTCTCTCTCTCTCTCTTTCGTCTTCTTATTATGGTTGGCCTCTGACGACTGTGTACTGCACTGTACATACATACTGCACTACTACTACACTAGCATAGTACCAGTACAACGTCTTTGGCTTTCCCTGCCTTCCTTTCCCCAACTTACTTACTTTGTCACTTACTTTTCCCTGTCTCTCTCCATCTCTCTCCATTCTTACTTATACAAATATGTAGTGTGTTAGCATTAGTTTGCAGGCACATACAACCCAACTATAGTACAAACTTACCAATGCATACATATAATTGCATACATTGCTTTTTTAGTGGAAGTGTAAGGAAGGCAATAAGTGAGTGAGTGTAAGAAGTAGAATAAGAGTGCACAAGTTCCGTGCACACAACAACACGCTACAGTTCAATGTAAAGTACAAGTGGAAGTGACTATGCGGTGTGGAGATGTGCCACTAGTGCAAGAGAGATCTATGAACTTGACACAAGTCAAGATTTTCTCCTCCAGCTACAGACTTTTTAGAGTGAAGGTATTACTTTACTTAATGTAAGTAGAGACAGATCCTATTCCCACTAAACAACAACTGTTAGCAGCCAAACCCCACAATTTCTTTGTAGTTACCATGTTGACTTTTTCTTTCTCTCTCTCTCTCGCTTTCTATGAAACGACGACCAACACGACGACGACGACAACTACTACTTTTTACTTTTACCGTCTTTTCCATTTTCCAGTCCTCTTTCCACAATCCACACGCTATCCGAGAATGGATTAAAACTTCTCCAGCAATATTTTATGTGTCGCCAGTTAACAAAGTCACTTTTGAATGCATTATCATAATTAAATAGTAGGCATCATATTATGGCAAACTGTGTACATACACTAATTAGTTTAATCCAACTACTATCGCTTGAATGAGGTTAATCAAACAACTCTCATGCTTTCTATACTACAGCTTTCGTAATTGCACACTGCCACCAGTATCAAATTGAAAACAAAGTTACGAAAAAGAGTCGAATTTTCATGGCTGAACTACTTATATATATAGAATACAGGCAGAGAGGAAGACAAAGCACATAATTAAGTCCTTCCTATAAGCTTCATGAGTCAAATCCTAGAAAATAGCAGGTACAAAATATTTCACTAAACCTACTGTGTAATACATTGCGTGAATAAGTGAAACCCAAAATGAAAGTCACAATGAAATGAACTAAAATGAAATGAAGGAGAAAATAGAGTTTACATGATAGGTACAGTGTTTAGTATCATTGTGTCATGATGACATAAATACGTACATGCACACAAATCTACTATTTAATATATAGACTCCGTTGTGTATAATATGCTTTCCATTGTAAGTGACACTACTTTAGGAGAAACATTAAAAATTTAGTGGCACTGATTAAAATGAGTAGAAAATTTCCGTTGGCAGCTTGTAATAATTATAAATATTATGAGGATTTATAGAGCAATCCACTGGTATGGTGTAGAGAGAGAGAGAGAGTTAGTTAGAGTAAATGTCCCCACACAGTTAGGTATTAAAAGGACGAGGAGAACCAATTAATGGAAACGGATCCGCCTCTGCGGCGGAAGTCACCCGAGTCTCAGTTTATTATGAAAGTAGCTACACACAGACAGATAATAGAGAAACGATGGTAGTGCAGACTGCTAGTAATCGCTAGTAACTGGCTTAAAATAAATATAACCTCTAGTATTATTATCTGCCAAGTAGAAACCATCATAAAACAGGAAACCATGACTGCGCCATAGAATAATTTTCTCTGTGTGATCTTTCGTCTATGCATACTACGATATTAGTATTCCACGAAGAGTGGGATGTTTATAGATAGTTATGTACACACATCAATGGGATATTATTACTTTAGGCAAGACACAATCATATTCTAATATTTGAGGACAAAGGTTTTCATCACACACCAACCAACCTCCACCAAACCATCCTAACTCTCTATATCCACCTCAATACCTCGCGTACAATGTTCTATGTAGTGTGTGTTGGTAGCAAAGTAGCAGGGAGCGAGTAGAAATGCCTCTACAGTCTACACACATTTAATTTGTACAGTGAATAGGGAGTTGAGTGGAGGCTAAGAGGCATTTGATGCACTCAGGGAAGACACATTGTAAATACGATGAAAAATGAAAGAATAAACAAAGACGGTTTTGAGAAGAGATACAGTGGGAAAGTAGATTGAGTGAATGTTAGGTGAACGTGATAAGAGGAATAGATTAAATGGGCACGCTCCCTCGTCGTCGGTGAATCCATTGACATTTACATATAATAGCGAAAAAGATGATAACCAAATTGCCATTTCACGGCAGTGCGAGCTAATTAGATTATGTAGCTATGTATATATGTCTACAATTTACACACATATATATACACTCATGTAGTACTATGTAGGTATGTATATGGAGGATGAATGAATATTCGGGAGAAATAGTGGAGGTGCTTGTGAGTAGTAAACTGGAGGTGGTGCGGTGCACTACGTATTTATTCTGGTGAAGTTGCATGAGTAGGAGTAAAGCCATGGAGCTGTTATGTTGGAGCTATAAAGTAAAGGGAAAAGCAATGCGCTGCTTGATGCTTTTGATGGTATGAATATGTGGTATGGTATGGTATGGTATAGTATGATGTGGTGTGGTATGGTGCTGGTATGGTGGTTCGACTGCGAGACTGATTGAATGAAAGTGAGCATAAGGGAAAGATAGAAAAGAGAACGTAGCAGACAACTTACCGGTGACGGTGACATTGTCAGACTTGATTTCAGTGTTGTGCATTTCGCTGTGCCTCGATGTTTTCCAACACAGGAGCAGCGGACCAGTTAAGCCAATGCAGTCGATTCACCTTACTCGCAGTGTCTGTCCCCCGTTTGTCGCCTGCCTCTCTTTCTCCAGATGCTCTTCTCGCCCAAGTCTCTCCAGACAGCTTTACGACTCGCTTCCACTAAACTCAACACCACAATTCCAAACTCAATTCAGCACCCTTTCCACCGTGTGCCTTCAAATCACCCAGTTGTCGTCTCTTCAATTCATATGCAATAACTGACAAAGTGATTCACTTCGTACTACACCACACCAGACCTGAAAACAACAAAATTAAATGAATTTTCATCCGTGCAGTAAATGAATGTATTGTCAAACAGTTTCAATTTATACTTTATCTACTTTTGTGTTTCAGAATATATATACATAGGCATTTGCTAAATCAATTATATAAATAATATAATGCATGCATACAATAATAATATAATGAACTTGTAGCCAGTCTACATTTAGGAATTTTAATCTACCAGTTATAAGTACAGTGTAGTATATATGGATGAATATATAGAGAATGCATTAATTTAATTTCGAATTAGTAATTAAATTGCTGTTGTGAACGTGTGTATGTATGTATGTAGGTATGTGTATGTATGTATATGGCTATAAATCATTTAGGTAAATGAGTTCCCAGGTTTCATTACCTAAATAAGTGAAATCGTATTTGCGGCTGTTTCCGTTTACACGAGCTAATCTTTCTCTTTAGAAAGTAGGAGTATTGCAGAGGAACAAAGTGGAAGCAACGAACTCGACCAGATAATGGCATGGCATGAGCGACAAGAATTCCAAATCAATAGACCAATGCAACTACGACAGTGATGACTGTGTGCTGGCAATTCAGGCAGGGACTTAAGTCAAGCGAACTGAATGAATGTGAACAATGTAAAGTGATATGACATATCACACAGAATATCTATAGGAACCATGAATACTAACAAAGCTTCACAGCACATCCACATCACAAGACAAACGCTGTCCTAATTAAATTGTGTATGCTACACTCTATTGTATTTCAGTTTACGTTTAATTTAATTTCACTTTACACATGGATAAATTCACTCTGTTTCAAAGCAACATATTTATAAATTACCCGAGCCGTAGACTCATTCATCCTTATTTTGCGAAAACTCAATTAATTTGTTTCCTAACCCATCTATACAAAATTTACAATTAGCACTAGTATTTATACTTACAATTAAACCCATATACAGATACACTTTACATGATACAACATTGCTCTGCATCGTGTAGCAATAATGTACTTACTATTGTAGTCTCTGTAATTTTACACGATGAACTCCTAGCCTGTTCACCATAGTGTACTGTTACACAATACCAAATATGATTAATTTAAAAGTATTAGGCAAGTATCTACTAAATATACACACACGAATCGCGTTTAGTTTCAAGTCACTGTCCTTTGAAGAAAATAATGGAAAATTATTTGAGTACTACGTGCATTGTGATGCGTGTACACAATTTGCAAGAGGATTGTTATGAATTGTAGATGAAAGGAGACAAAGCGATTTTTAGTGAAATGTAGGTAGCATTTGAGAAAGAGTCATAGAAAGTGTTGTATGCTAATAGAATTATGTGTTATAGTGCGGGGAAAGGGAACACTTAGGTAGATTTTTCCATTCTGATGACAATTTCGTTCTCACCACCATAGCACTCAGACACTATGCTCAACTGTGCACGAAAGGAAGAGAATGGCAAGCCAAGAGTGTTTCTCACATTTTCGTCTGAACTACGACATTAATGTCCATGATGCATAAAGGCAGGATGCAATATCCGGATTTTATATCGAGAAACACCAATGTCGACCTGACGGATGTGGGAGTGACAAGGGCTAAATGGACTCAAGTCAACTATGAGAATTACATACACCGTTGTCACTCTTCTCCATATACACACCATAGCAGTATAATATACGTGTGGATGTATATACGTAAATACAGCAGTACTCCATAGACATACATAAGTCACTACTGCAGTCCCCATACATACGTACGTGTACGTACTACTATTGCAAGCAGGGAAGACATTCCTGGTTTTGGTGGTATGGTATGGTGGTACAATGCAATGAGAGTAGCACATTACATAGGAGGACTAGTAGTGTATGGTGGTAGTGCGAGTGTGAGCTACGTGTGAAACATACAAGGAAGAGCCTGGGTGGTGTCGGTGTATAGTGGCATTATTCAACGACGACATCACACAGTCTCGTTTCTCAATTTTGCTTTTCTCGCAGCAGCACTCCAATAATCAGAGTAGCATACTCCACTGGCTGACATCATGTCTCCTCTATCATTTGATTAGGTTTTTATGCAATCTGGCCTGTCTTGAGTTGTTGACTGTATCCATTCAGTAGACAACTGAATAGATTCATGACTAAAAAGTCAAGTGAAATCTAAGCAAGTCAACCAACCCTAAGCGAGATAGCAAACAGGAAAAACACAAGTGAAAGAATTAGCATTGTATAGAGGGACTGACCTTTAGAAATATACGGCCAGGGCTTATATATACGTAGCTAGTATGTAGTAGTTCATAAAGATGGTTTATAAAACACGAGGAAAGTCTCCCGGGTGTGTGTGTGTTTGTACAGTGTTCTAGGTACCTAAGCGGAGATAGCATAATAACAATATTGTGTTGTAGGAGCAGGAGCAGGAGAAGAGTGAAGATATTGGGAGAAGGGTCTGAGAATGTTATAGGGGTATAGGAGGAATAAGTAGGTGGTAGGGTATGCAAATAAAAAGACTTGGAGTATGTGTGCACTTTGTATTTGAATATATGGCGTAAGGAGTAGTGCTGGAGTTTAAGTATAATTATATTTGGTGTGTATGTAGTTAGGGATAGGAGTACGTGTAAAGGCTGTAGTAGCTTCATCCATTACCATCTATTTATTTAGTCTAATGAGAAAAGTCTGAGAGTGGAGAAGAGCTGTGTGGAGGGAAGGCGCAGTGAGTGGCTTGGCTGGTTGTGAGTGAGTGAAAGTGACCCGATGTGCTTTTCAGCTCATTTCGGGAGTAGTATAAGGAAGACAGAGCAGAGCGGAGTTGGAGCCGGGTTGTAGGGCAGCGAGGTTGGGAGCGGGCTGGAGAGCTGGTGAAGGAGAAGGAGAACCACTTGAAGCAAGTGTAGTAAATTAATGGAGAATGGTGTGTGGCGAGCTATGGTAAGCTAAAAGAAAGGCGCAAGAATAAAAGTTGTGGAAATGAAGGAGGACAGAAGAAAGAAAGGAAGCAAAGAAAATACTTATTGTTAGTGAATGCCGCGTGGTAGTTATTATGCCTATCTGTCTATGAGAATACTAAATGTATGTGAGCTTGACTTTTCCTTCGTCTGTTTGAGTGAGTGTGTATGTTTTGTGTATAAGCTACATAGAAGAGTGTAGGAGTGTGTGGATGTACTTAGGGAGAAGGAAAAAGAAAATAAAGTGAGCTGCAAGGCAAAGTACAGGGAAAAAGAGGAGAGAGAGAGTGAGAGAGTGGAGTCAAGGCGGCAAGGAAGAGACGAAACAGGAAAGTTGCATGGCAAATATATCAGCTTTTCTGGTTTCCCATCACTTTAGCTTCACTCCTTGTTCAGCTAAAGCTGTCTCACTCTGCCGAAAACCTTTTTCGAAAATTGCTTTTTTTGTGAATGTGCTAAAATTTTCATGAATTTCTCCTTTTTACCCAAGACTTTTCCTTCCTTATCTTCTCAAGTGTTCTTCTGCCTCTTGCCTAATACAATCTGATGGATAAATGTCATTTTTATTTTTAAGAGATAGACTCATTCCACTTATTGCCTCTACAAAACCGACATTACACCACGCCATAGGCCACTTCATGACATGCAATCCTCAACCAACACACACTCCACACAAACTCATACTCATATATGTAGCACTATAAATATAAGTATTTACAAGAAACTCTTCTTGTATTGTGCACCACCACGTCTAATGCTCTCCTCCTGTCTGTCGTCGGCCACCAAAGAAAACAAGACTGAACGACGAAAGAGAGAAAGAGAGAGAGAATGGTGGTTCGCAACTAAAGTAAAGCAATATCTATCCATTAAGGAATTTAGTTTCTATATTATGCACTTACTACATATCTGTGTAAGTATCCTTGAGCATAATAAGATAAGTGTGTATGTGCAGATAAGTCGTCTCGCTCAATCTGAACATCTTCAAACGTCTCATCCACCCGCTGCCTCTTCCTCGCTCACTCTCTCTCTCTCTCTTCACTACTTACATCATGCCAACACAATTTCCGTCTGTGTGAGGTGAACCAACCTTGATCCCAAGATTGCAAAGTTGTGATGAATAATTTTCCATATCACCTAGACACATCATATGACAGTACACATATAGCACTCTACCCTTCCCTTTAAGCTTACGTCAAGGAACAGCCTCAAATCTTTGTCTTTCAAACCAACAGTGTATTTTCCCATGGAAAATACTGCTAGCAACTAAGCCAGCATCATCATACATATAGTGCTTCTACATGATTTGGACAAACTCCTTTTTGGGATATTACTTTCTTCGGCTCAACCTCTTTCCTTTACACTCATCTCTCAGTAGCAATCACCTTTGTAAACTTTCCTTATCTCATCTCCTGTCTCCCAGATAATGATGTCGTAAGATCTCCTATTTACTTTAGTCATATTATTATCCCTTTTAGCTATAGACAATTTAATTCTCTTTAGGTACATTACACAATCTCCAGCGACAATCTACATATTGACCGTTTCGTGTGCATATACATAGTTACTATACAACATTTATGGTGAATGAGGAAGAATGATGATAATTTGAAAGACAATTCGCGAGTGGAGATGTTCATATTTCTCCTTGAGTGCTAGCAGAAATTTACCAAATGGTTTTGTGTCTGGTTGACTCAACATTTTCTATCTGACATACGACATATACAATTAAATTAGCTCAAGAGGAGATTGGACAAATAAAATATAAATCAGGCAATAAACATGTAGCTATTGATACATAGTATGAACATTCTTGTTTTGCAGTCGTAGTATATAGAACTATGTAATGTACTAACAATAAGCTGGGCACGTACTTATTACCCATCCTTCCTAAGAAAGAAACCTTAGCATTTATTTATTGTTAGTCGAAATAAACCCATCAAGTGCTACGGCTATATAAGAATTTTTCTCGGTCAATTCTAATAACCCAACTGCATAGGACAACATTCGTGACCTGTCAACCTTAGGAAATTGCTTACTTTTTCCCCTTTTTGGAAAGATTGTCAAGCTTGATTTTCCTATTGGCTCTTATTGTTAGTGAATACACACTACCTACCTAATACTACATAAGTACACGACAGTATTGAATCGGCTCAGTTGAATTTTATCAAACCAATTATACTGCAGAGTCTGCCTACCTATACCATCAGAATCAAACTTAAGTCAACTGAGCTAACAGAGTCAGACTTGTTTGCAAGTTGGGAATTGGAACTTGTCAGACAGTTGTCTCATTTTCTATCTTGTTTTTCTACTCAATAAATGAAAATGAAAGAGAAACAATGCTTAGCGCAATTTTCGTGGCTCAAGAATAAACCAGAGACATACTTCTATAATACATCACATTATTTTCCTTTAATTATGAATTATAAATCCACAAAACTTAGTTACAAACTTTCAAATGCTGTGTTAATACCAAATTGTAATTATAAGAGTTTTATTAATTAATATTATTTTCCGCTAGCAGATTATTCCTTGCTGTTGGTTCAGTCTTTAAATTCATATTATTTACTAAGTTGGTTTAAATTTAATTAAATTTTAGTCTGATTTGTTCTTAAACTTTTGTACATACTACACGTAAATATAACATCTAAAATAATTTTCCATATTCACTGCAAAAAGGAATCATGGAAATAAAAATCCAATATAGATACTAATAAGCAAACAAGCAAAGTCGTTTCTTTCCTTTTAAAATAATGAATGAGGCAAATTTGATTAGGACAAACGCCATTTTATTTTTTAAATTAGATACAGCTAGTATACAATATTAGAAATGAAAGAAAATTGTGACAGGGGTTTTATCACGAAAATCATTTTTCTAGAACAGTTCATATAGGTTCTATAGAGAAAAGGTTGCTGGCCTAGACTAAAGCGAATGTGTTGTTCGTCAACTGTGTGAAGCTATATACGGAGCTAAGTTGACATTGATTATAATCAGAAGAAGTAATGAGTTTTTTTCCTCTGCTAGTTTTTGTAACAAAGGTAATCACTCATAATGGAAAGAGTGGCAGAAGGGCGATAAATAAAGAAACACTCAGCTCAGTCAATTATATTTTTCTATAGGCAGGTGCAGGGAACTAAGTATGAGAGGGTGCTGGTGCACAACATGTATGGAAAAGAAATAGACAGAGAGACTGTATAGTGGTGCACAGTTCAAAAGACTGGAGCGTTGTAAATAATGTAAGAGTAACACGAAAGGAAAGGTTGAGACGAGAAAAAAGGAAGATGTGATGGGCACGTGAGATAATAGACGACGATGAATGAGAAGACCGGAAAAGAAAGTATTAAGAAAAGTATAGTGTGTGAGTGAGTAGTACATATATATTAAAGCGAAAGTTAGCTTGGCCACCGCAGTTCGCATCAGTACATGATGTGTTTTAGTCGAGTGCTGGTAGACACAGTGGAAATGTAAGCACTAAATTGTTATAGTGGTGGCAGACACACACAAGACACACACAACACATTATGTCGTGCTTCTACGTATAAATTCTATCTACTTCTATGTATTTGTGTATAGTGGAAAGCTAGTCTTTGTTTGTTCTTGTGCGAGATGAATCAGAAAGGTAGACAAGTCAAGTGAAGGGAAGAGGAGAATGAACAATGTCCATAGGAAGACACGACTCTCAGTCTGTACATA
This sequence comes from Pogonognathellus longicornis, assembly GCA_034694085.1. Taxonomy (NCBI): domain Eukaryota; kingdom Metazoa; phylum Arthropoda; class Collembola; order Entomobryomorpha; family Tomoceridae; genus Pogonognathellus; species Pogonognathellus longicornis. The sequence goes on from JAQFYB010000133.1 coordinate 28,459, forward strand.
CATACATTTGTAATCGTGGAAACATAGAAATCTATAAGTTGGAACAATTGAGGAGCCATGGAGAGACTGGAGTGAGGGAAGTGAGTGCTGGGAGTAGGAACGGGTGGCAGTGGCACACACAACAAGAAATTGTGTCTAAAGACGATGGAATGTTGGAAGGAGAGGGATTTCCCAATAAATCTTCAATTATCAGAGTAATCAACGGAAATGCAACTCTTTTTGATCAGTTCTAGTTTTTCTTGTCTTTGTCTTTTTCTAATTTCGCGATAAAGCATCAGCGAAAAAGTAACAAGAGGCTTATATGGGACGTGATTGGAAAAAGTAATTTCTCAATCTGGCTTTCAGTGGCTTGGCTTCTCTGCCATGCCTTCCCTTCCATTGCCTAGACTCTCGTGCACAATGTGTGTGTACTAAATGTAGTATAAGTCTGTCTGGTATACACAAGCAGCAGACTCCACATACACAGCACACCCAACACATAAAGACATCATCTCATACTGTGAACTTTCTATTATGTTACATTGCATTACATCAGAGGCTAGCCGAGTTGGGAAGTTGATGATGAGAGCGATTGGGCCAACTTTCCAGACTCGAGCTGGCTTATTGTTAGTTTAGTTTCAGTTTAGTTCAGTTTTCTTAGTTAGGAGCTGCTAGCAACTTGCTAATAATTATGATGGAGGTGCACGACGTTTACGGCACTCTCTCACACACAGCCCAATTCAACCAGACTAACTCAAACGGCTACCTGCCTGCCTTCCAGAGAAAAACAGAACGACGCAACCAACTCTTGCCCTCAAATACCGTAACGTTGAATTTAGTGCGGATATAAATACAGCTATCAGATCCTAGCATAATACTGCATATCATGAGAATGGAATCAAGAGAAAACACATAAAAATCATAGTCAACTATATTACCTCCATATCCCTCATACTCTACACTATCACCCATTCTACCGACAGCCCTACTTTGCTACATACTTGTATTAGTTTCAAACTAATACTCACTGTATATTTGTGTGCACTAAAAAACTGATAGTTTCATACTGTATCATTATACTACACTTGATACTTATACAAGTTTTATTATCATTTCCATCTCAATTACTAATTGTGCTATTGCAGCGATTTTAATCATAGTTGCCATTTTGTACCAACTAATATTAAGTGTATCAAATTGAAAGCATAGCCCGGCATAGGTTAAATACGCTATTTTCAGTGGAAGTGTAAAATAAGTGTAAAAAAGACTTTATAATTAAACAAAAACTGTATTTCAAGTGTACATTTTGGGGCACGATAAGCAAGTAGCAATCATGTATAAGTATCTCATAAGAGTTATATTATCATATGGCAATCTCATGAAAGTTTCAAGTTGTACAGCTTGCTTGAACTTTTCATTATTTTATTTAATCATTTTTAAGATATTCTGCTATTTTTACTGAGATCAGAAAAAATTGTTTTTGAAATGATGGATTTTTAGTGTAATTATTTTTAGAAAAAGTAATTCAGATCATATTTTGTTGAAAAAACTGTATCTGACAGAGAATTGAATTGTGCATCGGATATAATATGAGATAAAAATTTAGTAGGCAGGTATTAAATGTCTGTTTGATTATTATCTGTGCAATTAAGTGCCACGTATATTCTATATATAGATTTTGTAATGTTTGGCAAGTTTGTTAACAAAGCACATTATTTTCATAGACAGATCGTGAGGACGAGTGTTAGTATTTGTAGAAGTGTACAGTAGACAAGGTTGAGGGAATTAAGGAAGGTTGATATAGATTTAGGGGAAATTGCTCAAGTGTGTATGAGATAATATTGTGTGCATGTGACTACTTAATTAGGATGGGAGCAGCTACAAGAACGGTGCTCAATTTCATGGTATTTTTGTGTTGAAAATGTGAAGGAGAGTTTAGTTTGTATAGAGTTAACTAAGGCTGGCAGTGGCTGGTGGGAGAATGGGGAAGCGACTAACTACTCTTTCCGCGGAAAACTCTGAGTCGACTAAGTGAGTAGCTCAAGCAAATGAATGTATTGAGGAAGGCGGAGTGCTTCAAGAGCTCCATGATCAACTTAGTGTGAAATTAACTTAAGAGTCATCAGAGATAAATAGGAAAAGGTTCTCTTCTTTCTGGAGAGAATAAATCTTGGACAAAGGTTGAAAAGTGTAACGAACATCTTCAGGATTAGTAGTTAGCCTCGCAGATTTATAGAGTTTCACATTGCTTCGTTTCCTTCTATCTATACCCACTTCACCAACACAGCCTCACTCTATCTATAATACATCCTGTATACACACCGTAATGTAATATACCTAAAGCTATCTTTCTGTTTCGTTGCTCTCTTCTTTTCCACTTACTTGACTCACTACTTCAGTCTATTATAGCAAAGCAAAGCACAGTCGTTCTCAAATGAAAATACGCACATAGACAGATATAAGTTTATAATGACTACTCTCATTCACTCATTCAGTCAACTATACCATTAGTGCTCCTATAATAAAATAAATATATCTACCTTTACTAATACCATTTTATAAACAGGAACACACTAACATATATACTATTAGACTCTTCACACAAATAACCAACTAACTCGCGACCCTACTGAAGTATTGATACTGCTAATTCCTTCGTATTATTACCACGATCGAGCAGGCGGCGACAATTTCCGTAATAAATACAAGTCGTATACTATTACATAATTTACAAGAACGTATTCAAGAAATATTACAATCGTTCTACTTGAGTAAACAACCAAAGTCGTTAATTAGTTTACGAGTAAAAAATTTGTGGTTCTAGGAATATTTACGGGCATAGAAAATGGAGAAGTATAGCTCCTCCATTTTCATCAATCTACCAGGGTTTGGTAGTAGTGGGTAGTCAGAGTGGATTCAGTCGATGTTTTTGGAAACAATGTTTACATAGAGATATAGTCATCTTTTTCTCCGAATGCTATGAAATAGGAAAATGTCTAATGTTAATGTGAAGGAAAATGAATTCGAGGGACAAGCAATTTGGATATAGAGATACGGAGGTGCTTGGCTGCTGAACTGTCAAAACGAGTTTCATTTTTCTATAGAAACTAACAAAAAAATCACCAACTCATTTTCTCAAGATCGATTGCTCCAACTCACGCAAAAATTAAAACTTTGACTCCTCTTCTGTCTGACTGAAATATTTTTCAATTTTGTCTGTAAACTTTCCGAGTAAAATAGTTTTTCCATTTAATACGTTTTCCCTTCACGTCGGCTTTCCTGTAATACTTGCACAAATCATACAACATCCAATATACTACATACTACACAAGCGTTAACTCAAAATGAAGCCACTACTATTATTAAATAGAAAACTACCCTTGAATAGCATCTTTCCTATATTAACATTCTCCACATATTTTTAATGTAAAATGACCATATAGTTATCCAACTTAAATAATTCATGTATATATCCCTAAATAAATAAACGGAAAGTCATAATAACACTTTCCTTCAATTTTATCCTACAGATTTATCAATCACATTGGTTAAAAAGAGATATAAATCACATCTCAAGGAACACAATAATGTGGCTTGTATTAATAGGAGCGATAAATGCACATAAGCCTTCAGAACTTTTTCATATTAACCTGATTACGACATTTTTTCAAAGAGTATTAATAGTAGCCCAAAGCCTAAAGCAGCATAAGTACAAGTAATCATTTGTAGTGCTTGAAACTGAAGAAAGGAGAAGTACGATGTTGTAGCGAGTCTCAAGTTATTGGAGTGTGGATGTGTGATGAAAGTCGGGTAGTTGTAGCAGAGGCAGTAAGTAGTACGAGAACACAATCATTCACCACTAATCTGTATATGTATTTTATACATCCTGCATCCCGACATCAATAAGTTGAGCAAATAGCTCGACAGCTAGTTTGTCCTTATATCAGATTTATTCGACTCCATTCTTACATAAATTCCTTTTCTTGAATCCATCTGAGAAACCAACATTGCATGAAACTTAGTTTGGTTCACTTTCCTAACACACACTCTCGACTCGACCCCACTTACATATACTAACATTATTCCCGTCTCTCTTTTTCTCTCCCTGTGTGTATAATACACTCCTACTACTATTACTACACCTAACAGCTCCATACTACGACTTTCGTGTAAATACAGACATGACTTTGTGCATGGTTATAATAATATACATAGCCTCATCCTAGTCTCTTCTACTCAAATGTTCACACTAGTAGTAGGAGTGTACTCAAAATCCGTAGTAGTAAAAGTACTAGTAGTCCTTCCTTCTCAATATGTTATGATATGTGTAAAGTGTATGTATTGCTTACTACTTATCACTATTACTTTTCTCAAGCACTACTACAGGGTTTGGCAGATAAAACTCCGAGCTGATAGTACATGGCACTTTCACGTTCGCTTATTCAACTGCCAGACAAGCAAGGATATCTTAGATGGCGGGACAACATTAATACAACATGTGTAGAGTACGCGTGAGTGAAAGCACCATGTCTTTTTATTCGAATAGTTGGGGCTACACCCTGTAGTTCTACCACTAACTACTCCAGCTACATATATACATACATATAAAGCAATATGCATGGGATTCACTTAGTATTTGCGTCTCTCTCTCTCTCTTTCTTGTGCACACACGTACACATACACACTACTAATATAAAAACACATTTTAGCAGAAGTATTAGTATCAAGTCCTCGTTGTTGGCTGCTTGATTCCAAGTGGAATTTACCATCATCATTGAGCACTAGTGAAAATGCTATGCAATTGTATGTACACAAGAAAGAGCGTATCCTTTTGAGTGGTGGTGGTGGTGGTGGTAGGGGTAATAGTAGACGTATATTTACTATAATGGCGGATGTACGTAGAGAGTGGGAGAGACTGGTTGAGTAGTAACCCATTGGTTTCGTGCATCCTTAACTTGACTTTCTTTTGATATTTATGTACCAAACAAGTTGGCATATGACGTTCCTTCTCAAAATAATATAGGTTTTATACAGTCTGGGAAAAGGAGTTTAATGCCTACTATGACGACACTAGAGAGCATTTTGATATTGATATTTCATCTACAAAGAGCACGGAAGCAAGGCATCACCAGAATGTCGGCAGCGGCATTCAATTATTGAAGGCAATCAGGCGTGAACACAAATTGATTTTGAGACACGCCAAAACAGTCCCTAAACCCCTTTTCTCCATATACGCTCACAACCAACACTCTCTCCTTCATATTTCTCCACTGCACTACACACGCACACATAAAACACTACTATGTACCACCACTACAAATACTATGTACCACCACACTGCTCCTACTACATTCAAACTCAACTCACTACCACTACTCCTTCCTCACCGTATTTTCTACGAGACTTCTCTCCAGTCTCCCAGTCTCGTCTCCACAGATACACTGCACATTCACTCTTCTATACTCCATTCCGTGTCGCCAAAACGAGCACAAGAAATGATGGCGAAAGCAAAGCAATGAACCAAGACTCTCACTCAGTCGCTCTCCGCCGAGATCACCCAACACTTTCACTCATATCACAACACACTACCAACACTCCAAATGAAAATACCATTTTCACAGCTTCTCAACAATACACACATAACCAACAAACTGCTACATACTTAGTTCCACCACCAACATCGGTGACTTCACTTCTACGCCCATTCATACCCATCTTCTGTCCTACTATCATTCAACAAACAACTAACATCATTACTTTCCTATAAACTATCAACGCTCAACTTCCATCACAACTCAACAGTCATTAGATTACACAACACTATATTCTTTGTAGGCACACATCACACCGAGTTTGGTCACTCCAACCAATTTCTCTATTTTTGGCTACTGTAGGGGAAGGTGTGTCTAAGGTGTGTCTATGTATGTATTTGTTTCAATAATGAATCATCCCAAATTCAATGCTTACTCCAAAAATCTTATGAGTCTACTTCATTCTTTAAATCTCACTTTATCATACTCCGCAATAATAGTAAGCAATATATTATTTTCCGTCAATGGAATGTTCCATATGACCGTCCTACCGTCAAACTGTCATTGCTTAACGTTAAATCAATACCTTCTTCATAATATTATTATTGCAATACATCACATTAAATCACGTACATTACGTACAATTCCTGCATAATATATTGTCAACAAAATGAGTTGTGCAGATTAAGCAATACAATATTATTTTCTATTTATTTTCTTTGAAAGTAGTAAGTGTAATTAACTAGGTATGCGCTTTGTGGGTAAAATATAATGTATTTTCGCTGTGTGGACTTTCGGATAAATTTAAAAGCTATAATTCGTTAAACAAATTTACAAGGCACTTTCACTAAAACTAGCATGGTTAAATGAAAAAGAGTCTGGTGTTACTATACCAGTCAATGAAAAGAAGAAGTGGCGAATTAATAATTCATAATAATAAATGTTAAGGGCAAATAATAATACACTGACTAAACTAAGAGACAGAAAATGGAAATTAATATTTAATTTTGCCATGAGACTGAAGTAGTAGTGGTAAAATAAACAGAACTTTAGCCAAACAGAGAGAATAGATGTAATTTGAAGTTGTGGCTACATCTGCAATGTTCTGACTTAAGTTGACAATCAACTGAGTGTACTAATGCAGCTTTATGCTTAACGGAACTGTTAAGTAGTATCATCTAATCAATTATTGCGGAGAACTGGAAATCGGACGAGCATCGAGTATTTGCGTGCACGCACAGATAGGGAAGAGGGAAATAGTGCGGTTGGTAGACGAGGTAGTGGTATAATTGTCTATGTGATGTATTAAAGGCTGGTTGATTTGATGTTTGGTTGGGAAGAGTAGTCAGAAAGCGACAGTCGTGAATTTGGTGGTTGTGTGCAGGTCTGAAGAAGAGAGCGGTGTGTGCACTTGAGAATGGCTAAGGAAGATGTAATATTGGCTGACGGGGTAGAGAGAGCGAAAGAGTGAGGGAAAGTAAACGTAGTTTGCACAATGAAATGAGCTATCTCTCAAGTAGTCGTGTTTCTGTTTTACGGGTTCTTGCAGGACTGCATTACACGCTGAATGCACCTCTCATCAATCAGTCTTCCTCTTCCTATCTTTGTATGTGCGCAATTAAAGCTTTCCAGAAATAATGATCGTAGCTAAAACATCTCTTCACTCTTCCAGACAACCATTGCTTGTCCTGGATTGTCTCATTGTCAACGTTTCTATTGAGAGTGGAATGGTCCCGATGAATGTCTGCTCTAGAAAGCACTCGCTTAAGACCCAACCACCAAACGCCAAATATCTTCCTCTCTCTCTCTCTATTGCTTAAGCCATGTGCATCACCATCACTCTACTTATGTTGAGTACCGTAAAGAAAGATCCTACTCTGAACACTTTAATTGGAAGGCCAATTTTTTATATTTCTATACCTTCTACCTACTTTCCCGTCTCTCTGCACCAACAAATACTCAATGCTCTCCATCCTCTCCCCGACTACAGATATACTAAATTAACCGCTAATGTTTTTTTCTTTCCTCCAATACTACCAAATGTCACCCTTCTTTATACAGTACATATATAACGACCCAGACATACAAATCACAAGATGTGCTTTTTCAATGTGTGCAAAACTTTTATACAGAAATAATAATAAGACCACTCAGATACAAAGTGTACCTTGTATTTGGATTTGCCTTCCAATATAAATTTAATATCAAAGCTTGATATAAAAAATACATAATTAAATTTGATCTTTTCGATAAATGCTTTGAGTTTTGCATTGATTGTGAGTGTATATACTTTACATACGTTAAAGCAACTGTAATTAATTATGAAACATATGGTACTATTTATGTAATTAATTGTGTGTGATTGTAAAGTACGACACGACAGGAAAGTAAAAAGTTCATTAAAATAATGTTTTAAGTAGAGTGGAAAATAAGTATGGAGGGCAGATTTATTTTGAAGTAAAGGGAAATATGATATTGGAAGTTGGGACGTATAAAAGTATTGAAAAAGTTGGTGCTGTGTTGCTGAAGAAGTGAAAGAGCATTATTGCATTGCATTGACATGCATGTCGGCCTGTCATGTGAGTTATGGAATGCATATTATGTTGAGTAGACTGGGTGTTCCCTTCATGCTACTGAAATTGCATAACCTTTATGTTATGAATATAGACTCTCCCGTCTCACACAGGCTAGCAGTCATGTTATATGCATTTTAGCATTAGTGAGCTGTGAAGATTTAATAATATAGCTCAGTGTTACTGTCATGTTACTTACTTGTTCGCAGATAAAGCTGTGTGTCGAGTTCCAATTTTGACTTGAGTCTAGTGATGGCAAGCTAGTTAAAGTCAAACTACTGCGAAACACAAGACAGCCAAAGGTCCTTTCCTTTTCTTGCTATAACAGGTACTCTCATAAATATTGCCAACTATACTCCTACAAATATATTAGGGACACTTCAATACTTTTTCAACTTAAATTAAGTGCACACTCTAATAACGTACGTTGTTGCATAACACCAACTTGTAATATTATACCCCACCTTCTGATGTGTTTAACGAACGACGTCACATTACTCTTTTTTGTATTTTCCACTAATTGGTCATTTTCTAGTAGAAAAAAGTTTTTTGGGTAGTGTTACTGAGGTGAGGAATTGAATAACACTATACGAATGTTGATTGAAAATAGACTAGTCCTTGACACACGTTAGTTGTATGTGTAAATAATAGTTAGCTTATTGTTAGTGTCTGACGTGAAGTTAGTCGTAAGTGTAATATTTACCCTCATGGTCACAACGTAGGACGTAAAACGTAAAATAAATTCACGTGTAATTTTGAAGTTGGTGCTTGTTTCCAAGGGAGTTTGTTGAAAATTTGTGCGGGAAATCAAAGCTTACGTACTCGCGTGCCACAAGCAGCGTAAAACCTAAAATTTTACGTTTACGCTTACTTTTTACGCATACGCTAGGAAAAGCTAATTATCTATTAAAAGAAAAGTAAGGTAAACATGCGGGTGACAACTAAAAATTGTAGGCAGTAGGATAATTGTGTGTTATGTAAGAAAGAAATTGATAGTGTATGGCTACAACCGTGGTTATTTGTGCGTCATAGGAGTGTTATGTAGATTATTATGTGAGGATATATTATGTAATACATAGGTCGACATTATAAGGATTGCAAGTCAAGAATTGTTTAAGAAGTAAGTATGTGTATATATTGACGCGTGTGTATCACTGCTGCGTAACATTGCGGCTGTACTATGTGAGATATATATAATATGAGGAAAGTATCGGTATTCCCTGGACCAAAAGTTTTTCTTCAAGTGTCGTAGCCTGTTACTTGTGTTTTCTCTCAAAAATTCTTTTCAATTTCATACTTTTTGAAAGTCTGATCCATTCTTGTCTTGTTTCTACTTTCAACTTTCACTTAGGCACAATTCTAAATCCAAGCCATCAGCAGGAGCAACGAAGAAAGTGAAACAGAGAGAAAGACGAGTAAAGTAGCGACAGACAGAGTGCTGGTAAGTAGCAGTAAGTAAGTGAGAAAGGAAAGGAGCACTCGAACGTGTATACTTAGTATGTGTGCAGCACTAGCACCAGTGTAATAGCTGCAGACTTCACAGATACTCTGCACACTCTTATCCTACTACTCCTACCACTATCAATACTACTGTATGTATGTAGCATGTAGTATGTACTACTACAACACTGCACTCTACGTCTGTCTTCCAAGAATTCATTCTCTCTGTGTGTCTCTGTATGTCTCTCTCTCTTTCTCGCTCCCCTTTTTTCTTCTTCTTCTTGTTCTTGAACTGAGAATCTCGACTTGGGTGAGGAACGGCGAGAACGGGAGGAAAACAGCTCACACTCTCATTCTCACCGTCTTTCAATCTCCTAAGCGAATCATTTCCACTCTACCAACAAAGACAATCATCCATCCATTCCATCTCCCAAATTACATTCAATTCAACCAATACACACAAAGAGACACTCAGCTACTTTCTATTTCCATTCAGAGTGACTGACTGAGTAAGTGAGAGATACCTTTGCTGACACGGCACCTACAGCACACAGCTACATACAAATAATAACGAGATAAAACTATCTTCCACCCAATACTCTTCCACACTCTCTATATAACTAACTCTCCTCCATTACCAGTTCCACTCTTGCATTCCTTTCTAACTCACAAAACTCTCGACAGTCAAACGCAGAAAATACATTACCTACTTACGCCTCTACTACAACACCCAACGTATAGGCATATGCCCGTCTTCTTCATCTTCACAGCACACTTTCAGATATACATTTAAGTAGGTGGCTATACTCATCCATCCCAAATGTTATTCTGCCATGCCTTACTTTTGCTCAAGCTACCATAGACAATGTGTTGATTCAACACCATTCAATCGAAAAATTATAACAATTCCCATCAAAACATTTGACCCGACTCTGGAGTTCACAAAATATTATCACTCTAACAAACTCTCTCTCTCTCACTCGCATGGCAATTACAGTAATGGCAACTTCTCCCATACATCCTCTTCCTTCATCTCCCAATCTATAGTTGTCATACACAAACTTCCAACTGTCAAGGCTCAAATACCATTGTACTTCCAACCATTATCCCCATACTTTTCCAAATTACAAAAATGTTTGCTCAGTGTGCACAAACTAAATTGACACTCACACATTTTAATTATAGAGAAATATTGTTGTGCAGATATATTACGTATATGTCTATGGACTTGCAATATAAGATCATGTTTGCTTTTCAAGCTTACCTATATCAAGTAAGTTGATAACGAGTAGACTTAATCATATTCTGAATCAATTACCAAGTTAATATAATTTTTACAGTTAGGTAAAAAACGAGGATTTGTGCGTTAATTAAGTACAAACACCGACATGGATATGAAATACCATGCTTGTAAGTACGAGAGCACCAAATAATTAACAACCAGTTGTTTTTAGTTTGCAATAGTTTTTTACTTTACACAACTTTTATATCATACAGCGTGTACTACATGTATGATTGTCAAGGAGCTCATTCAATCTACTAACTAATAATGTAGGTAGATGAATTGTAGAAACACATTTTAAACAGTTGGGAATTTAAGTCTCGTCAATCAGCAGGAGTAGTAGTGTGGATCTACAATTTTTTGTTTCATGTATGCGCAACCCTCGTCTCCTATACTATACAATACAGAATAGAGTTGATGTAAAAACGTAATGTACGCAGTGTAGGTTGGTGAGAGAGTGAACCCGTAGTCAAATCAGTGGATTTTACTAATGTATAAATGTGTGTGTTACATATTGGTAGTGGCAGTGCAGTGGTGCAGTGGTGCATAGTGGTGGTAGAAGCGTGTAGTATGAAGAGTAGTTGTAAAATAAGTGTAGTAGTGGTAGTAGAAGGAAAAGCGGATTGAGAAATGACATTCGGTAATGACAACAAGCATCCTGTCGTGATGAGGAGTATTATACATTGTAAATGTTGGAAGGAGCAAGCACTGAACTCGTTACAAACGACAGTTGTTGGCCTTTCCGTCTTCGTTAGACTAATTACGCTGATTGAATGTAAAGAGATATGTGTGTGGGGGCTTATTCGGAAGGGCCTTCTTTCTCTGCTACGTAAATACGTAAGAGACACTATACAACTGCTGTATATCACCATCACCACTGTGCTACATTCAACATTGCGCATTCACATTTGACTTGACTTGCGTCTCATCTTGCACATAACCCATTCTTTACTCCAGTCACTTTGAGTGTACATATCGCCTCAATTAGCTCGTCGACACAATTCCAGTCTTTTCTCAGTTACGTAACGTAACCTATACGAGGAATATAAGGACACACGTGTGTATTTATTTAGGATTATGCTTACCTACAGATATTCTGTATACTCCTACTCCTAATTCTTTAATCCATATAAATTGGAGGAGTGTAGTAATGAAAGGAGATACATTATTACATTTACTTAATATTATACTGCTAGACAATTCTCTGCATGTGACTTATAAATGTGAAACTCCGATTTCATTTCTATTCATGTAATATTATAATTATCTGAATTGCATATGAATAGAAAGTGTAGTACATTGAAAGTCGAACACACAACGAATTTAGTCGACTGGGTGTAGAACCAAGCATTTCTTATTGCATTTATCAGATAATATTATGTGTATTCAATTATCTGGATATATACATACGTGGAAATCTTTCCGTTCATTAACTAGAGCTGTGTGGAATGACTATATGGTGGATACACAGAAAATTGGAGGTCTTTTAGTATATAGATACCTAATGTGTCTAATATCAAGCTGAGACTCTGACAATGCATCATTGCACACTTTTCTCTCCGTCAACTCGGTTTCCTGCAAATTACGCACGCTGAGCTCTTTATTTTATCACCAAAGTCTTTACAAGTCCTGTCTCATTTATATTTTACTGAAATTTATTTCCAATTCATTTCTCCATATGGTTTTAGAACATATGAACATTCTACGCTGTCTTAACTCTTACCACTAGTAGCTAATGCTTCATTACAAAACGCGACATAGGCTTACCTACGCAATTAATTTTCCTCTGCTCTCCAGTTCTCAAATGTATAAATGTGTAATGTAATCGAAGAAGTACTCAAAGAGAGATACAATAAAGTAATGCGCACTATATACGCCATGTGCTACTTATTAGTTATAAAATATAGTATCTGTAGCTAGGAGTTTAATGTGACGATTCTGAGAAAACGGACTCGGAGTAATTCATAAGGAAGTGAATAACTTTTGCTGACGGAATTTATATATTTATTACAGTCTCAGAAATCTATAGCGTTTGTTTTATTTAACATAGATAGCAATTATTACTTTCTTACTTCAATGTGTTGAATGTAGCCAGTGAATATTATATGAACAATATTGTCTGCCAGTTTTGGGAAAACCATTCAACTAAATGTGTCATCACCGTTAATATGATTAATGTTTAATTAATTTTTATTGAATAGGAATGATACAAGTGACAAGAATAGTGCAATAAAGATACACGTTGTTTAATTCCACACTGCTTTGTGGGCGTAATTAAATTATAGACTAAAGTAACATTGCCAATTTCTTACATTCAGTTCCATCATTTGAAGGACACAACCTTAATTAGTTAATGTAACCATAAAGTATATCAGCTATCAAATCCATTATTAATGTGACAAAAGTAGCTATTTCAATCTATATTCCAGTTTAAATAATTGTCCAAATAGAGTTGCACAATTTTCTGGAGAAAGAGCCGCTCCAAATTAATTAACTTCGGATTTATTTATTAATTAAATGAGTCCGAAGACTTAAGTTATGCCAGAATATTGCCAATTTTAATTAAGTAGACAAATATTAGAAATGTATGGGTAGGTGTTTATTTAGATATGGTATACAATAAATGTCAACTTAGTATGTTCACATATCAATCTAAGAATGAAATATTATATTTTTATGCCTCATTGAGAAAACAAGTAAATTTTGACCATAAAAGGTTGAAACTGAATAAAACACAGGTTTTTCAACATTTCTTTATTTTGAAATAAAAGAGCCTGTATTTTCTATGCTTTTGAATTATTTGTGCATCTATTGTCCAAGAAGAGTATACACAATAATTTGCATTTATTTAGGAATAACAAACTTTAATATTTTGAATGCTACTATAGAATTTGCACTGAAAACGGCATTGGTAATTAATAGTGTTAATTGTGAAGGACGAAAGAGAAAGATTGTCAAAGTGGGATGGTGGACTGTACGAAATGTATCGATCAATGGCTTGGTATTTTTGAAGTGAGCTTAGAAAAGATCAGTTAGGATATGTATTTAATTGTTAGGAGGGAAATGGAGACTAACTACTATTTGCTTACCCGTGCTGAGAATGAGGTGGGGGATGAACGGTTAGTTACTGCAGAAAAGCACCGCACTTAGCAGAAAGAAATTCCTAGCAAACTCACTCTCAATGTAATTAATTTCATGGTATTTACAAAAGTAGAGAAGAATGTTGTTGTGTAGAAAACTAATCACAGCGAGACATAAACACAGAGTGAGATAGCTTTAACTAGCTTTAACCATGGAAAAGGAATGTTTGCGAAAAGAACCGAACACATTATTAAAAGTCTTCTAGCAAATCCTACTAAAGTATATGAGTGGTTGCATGTACCCGATCTACCCTACTCTCCTTTTCTCACACTTAACTGCTGCATGTATACTCAACTATAAAGTCAGTAGCACGTTGATTCGGTGCAACCGACAAACCGTCTGAGGTCCATGTTATTCCTTTGAGACTGCCATACGCCTAGTATTTTATATTTGTGTTTTGTAGATGTGTGTACATACACACGACCATCATCAGTAAAAAGAAAACTCTACTACTGATGTGATTTTAGCAGGGAGTCGAGTCCAATGAACATATGTATCTTAATTCCTAATATGCTACAACATAACATGATATCTAACAATGTAAGTTGGCTATATGTAAGTAGGTATCTTAAACACACACAATAGTATTGTGTTTGTGTGTATGTATGTATGTATGTATGTATGTATGCACTATGTACCTCAGGGTTCTTGAATATAACAATATATTTTATAATACTTTTCGCTTAAGTCTGTGTATTAGAGAGTGAAAATCTTTCACATTCGTACGTACACACACAGTGGGATTCATAATTGAACTCGTGCACGAACACGAAAGATAAAATCTAGTGTTTGCTCAAAAACGAGGATCTTCGTCCCTACCACTACTCATTTTCGAATATGAACTACATCAAAGATATATGTGCGCTTTACACATTTGTGTATAAGTGTTTTGTCTAGCTTGGAACACAATGCTGATAAGAAAATTGCTTCACAACATGCCGACAGAACACAATACCATGATTATTCTATAGCTTCACCAAGTTCAATCATCTGTTTCATTACAGAGTTATTGCACATTAGCATTGTAGTGCTACTTGTTTCTTTGTTACATTTCTTTCCCTCATTATGTGACATCCATACACATCCATTTATTATACATAGCTCAATAGGAACAAAGAGCGTTGATTTAGCCATTCGCTATTGTTGTCCCATTCCACAGGTATGAGTTTATTACATGCTACATAATGTATACTTACCTACACGTTTACATAATATTAATGTGCGCACGAATTTCTTATTGTTAGTAAAGCAACTTTTAATTTTTATTGAAAACTTAAGGACAAGCTACCTTTTAGCCCAACATAAATCAATCATGTGAGACAATACAAAATTCATTCGGCCAAACCTTTTAAACACAGCAATTGTTTTACTTGTAAAATGAGAGTACCTACCTACCTACGTACTAATTTATGCACACAAATTGAAATCGAGACTTAGTATATTTTTAGTTGCTTATATATAGCAAGGATATATATAATATCCTTAAGAAAGTATACCTATAAGAAAATTGCGTGCATTTTTTGTAATATTTCTGCAATAGGGTATTAAGTATTTACAATGAACAAGATTATGACTTTAAATCCATCATTAAAACATTTTAATTTCATTAAAAGTCGAAATCACTTGTTTATAACTATGACAATTAAAAAGCCGACATGATGGGTCTCTGTGTTGTAGAACTGGTGCGCGACATAAAATGATTTGTATAATCATTCATGGAATTCATTAAAATAGAGGCATGACTCGTTATGAGAAATTGCCAAAGGGAATCTGGTTTGGTGAAGCTGCGGCTGAGAAGAAGATGAGGGTCATACACTTCTAGTTATAATATAATGGTAGAGAGTGGTATAATGCGTCTAGTAAGCAACAGCACAATAGCAGACTGAACATGAGCTCTCATTTTGAAAGTCACTCTTTAATTGCATTCGTTTGACTATATATAGGATTTTGCGTTGCTCTGGCTGTCTTGCTCGCTTCAATTTTTAACTCCTTTGCCAGGGATCTCGTAGACAGCAAATCATTGTATTAGCAAAAGCATTAGTCAGCACATGACTGCATCGGCTGTAATAATCAATGTTGTCTCCCTTGACACTTTGAATAATTGCTCATTCTCAAGATATATGATGATGTCATGTCTACACGCTAACAACATAATACTCTCCGTTTTCTTTACGCTTATTATTTTTATTATTGTTTGTCATTTTACTTTATGCAACAGCCTGAATGGTTACGCCAATTTAAACAAACATAAAATGAGCGGTGAAAAATTAAAATCGAAAAAGTGTATATATGACCCATGAGATTACAACTAGCTAATGCTTCTGCTGTAATGTGAGACAAGATATATAATTATCGTATTATGCATGTGTGCACGAGTAAAATAAGCGTGTCTCTATTCCGATTGTACGTACATCAGTTGGAAAAAAATAAACAAATCAAGGATGTTCAAGTATAAAAAAAATTTCAATCACTTTTGAAAGACAAGCTGTAACTTGATTTCGTAAAATGGTCGCAAAATGCAATTTGGCTCAATTTACAAATAATATTACACGCTTAAGACTTGAAAGATGTGCTGTACATCACATAGAAACGCTTACAAATCAAGAAGAATAAAATAACGAATTATTTACTAAAATAGTAAATGGGTTGATATCAAGTGAACATAAATTATAGGAATATGAAGCCACCAGGCAAAATTCGGTTTGGAAGTAAAGATTGTGTATACATGGCAGTCTAAATATGCTTGGTGTAAATAAGAGTTTTGTAGGAATAGACGAAGGAAGTTGAAGATGAGACAACTACATGCAGTAGTAAATGATTGTAGTGTCAGAACCGGGAAGATATTTATAAGCATTAGATGGTGGAAGAACGAAGCCAGGGCTTATATAATAAGATGTAGTCGTGTGCACAAGTTTCGCCTACCCTTCACAAATAAGCAATTAACGAGAGACTCTCAATCATGATTTCACTCATCAACCAAACTTAGACCAGTCATTTACTTCATTTTCTCATTTCGTAGTTGCAGTTAGAGTTATGAGTTCCGTATTGCCCGTGTACTAGTTAACTCAATCATCATCATATATACCTATCCAACATTCGTGACCAAATACTCAATATCTTCTAAGGTTGAATAATTACACGTACCTAGCACCTAGGCATGTTTCATATATATTATGGTGTACAGGCAGCTATATTTTATATTCGCCTTGATTTAGCCCTGTTAATAATATTCCCTACTACTAAATGAACGCAGTTACAAACCAGGAAGCCCTTCTGGGATTCATGATAGAAGAAATCTCTACTACTACAAGGGAATGTTTTATATTGCAACACTATTACTCCCACACCAAATGACAAGATGTAATATTATAGGTATATTTGGAAGATGTGACTACAGGTAATTGGCATTCACGGTTTTACTACCACATCATAATAATGCTGCATTACATCGGAAAGTAGTGAGACAGAGTAAGACATGAGAGATAGCTCCAGGATGGCAAGGAGAAATATTAGAGAAGGTAATCGAAACACAATTTCGTTCTGAGCAGATAGAAGCTGGTTGGTTGAGTTCATTTGATTAGTCATATTTATAACTTGCTAATAAGTCTAGAACATGATATTTATCCATGTGTGCAAGGTATGTGTAGGCTAAGCGTATTTTATAGCTGTGACAGAAATCTAAGACACAGGAGTTGAGCCAACTTAGCTTAATCTGATCTGATTGACGACAATCAATAAATGACAGCTCCCAACTAACGTTGATATATTAGAAAAGAGCATTTTCGTAATTGGCATTGATGTGGGAGTTTCTTTGCGCCTGAAGTTTTGATGCTCTGATTTGCTATACGTATATTATACGTAGACATGAGTTTTACAAAACTCATACATATACACTCGGCTTTCTCACACTAAATCTTCTTGTAATTGCTTCAATGTTTACGCGCACTCCGTCAAAATGCATGTCACTCTTAAAACTACAATTATAATACAGGATTTTATCCACAGTAATGCTGGTAGCACTCAAGTATAAATAGTAGAAGCTGTTAAAGTGATATTCCTAAGAGATTATCAAAGCAGTTACACTGTAAGTATACTGTAGAGAAATTATACTTCGGAGAAGTATTGGTCTCTTCTTCATTACAATTGCGCTCCATGCAGTTGCATTAGTACATACTTGATGCAGGAGAGATTGGCTGGAAAGGTGCAACGTGAATATATCATAGAGATGCAATGTGTTTTGTATTTGTGTTTGCACATTATACATATTGTATGCGTATCAATGCATTGCTACTTGTCCAGTGCAGTTGTTGGTAGCATAGTGATACTGATACTAAATAACATAATATTTTATATGATAGTGTACTTATAAGGGTGTAGTTATAACCTATACAATAAAATACCTATGTGGCTACATACATTGGCGTGGTACAATTAGAATGTACGAGAAATGAAAGCCTCTGATATAATATGTGTGTGTGTATAGAGTGTGCACATTTAGTGTTGTAAAGAAGGACGGAAGAAGGACTTGGCTAGTGTTTCATTCTTGTGTTGTTTGGTATAGGAGGATTTTGAGCTGACAAGTGCTGTGCTTGCTAAGATGTGGCTGTATTTTATGTTGTGTGATGCTATGTAACATAGTTAGAAGGTTGGTAGAGAGAATAGATGCAGAGGTTTAACTGCAGTTATCTTGATGGCTGATGGTGGCGATGATGATACAGTAGCATGGCATTACTTATCATTCAAGTGGGGCTCGTTAAGTTACACGGTCATTATAGAGACTAGGGAATAATAAAATGTAATGTCGCTCCCCATCTCAATAACGAGTTTCATAGATATGTCTCCAATTAACGAGATGGTGATCTCGTTCCTTTCCTCTCTGTCTGTCTCTCGCTCTCTCATCCTCCTCATCTCATGTGTCTTCTTGCCTCCTCTACAGCCACCAACCTTCTGCCTTCCTCTATCTCTAACTTCTTCATCCCCGCTCTAGCACTGCACACAAATACACAGTTCTTATATCATATGTAGGAACAGTCCTGTGTCTCAGCTCTAACTAACTCAAGTTCTATGTAAGTCGAGTCAAAATAAGTCTGGTGAACACTCACTAGTCACATCACACAATTACACACGTCTCTTACTTTACTTTCCTTGTACAGTTCCTATACTCGGAGACTACGTCTATATTTTCCTAATACAATAATGCTCTGCTTTGTAACGACAGTTGACAGTACACAAACCTATATCTGTATCGTCGTACATAGTAGTCTATGTATTTACTATATGTGCAATGAGCATTAACTCTTAACTGTGACATGTCATTTTGTCTTGTGCATTTTCAAATTGCCACTAAAATACACGAGAATGTTATGACGCAGCTGAAAATCATTATTTCAGGATAAAATGCAAGCAAATTTATTGTATGTTCTATAATTTTTTGGCAATACGCAGAATGTGATTGCTTTAATTAGTGCTGACAAAATGTAGAAAGAATCATCAGTAAAATTCTACATTCCCAACTTTGTTACGCTATGACTGTGACTAAACTCTCAACAGATTCTCCTTTCAAATAAATACTCTGCTAGTTACTCGCATTCGTCATACTGAATAAAAGGGTGACAAAATTTACACACATAACTTTCCTAAAGGTTTCTATCAATCTTGTGCCACTCATTATCTCTACTATGTATATAGGTAGACACATTTTCACAATGAGTGAGACACAAGTTTTACTACTAGTCGCTATTAATTTTAAAAAAATCATTAGGTATTTTTTCATTAAATGAATAGAAAAATCCTATTTCTTGAAATGTGAACTCTTCGAAAGTAATTTCAAGTATGTGACAAAAGTTACAATGTCTATTTAAATTTGAGTTTTCTGTAGGTACATTTTATCGACAATTTTCTGAAGCAGTTTCTGTGCGGTACAAAGTGAGTGAGATAAAAGAATGAAATTAAAGTCATAGAATAAAAAGTAACATATAGCAGTCCTAAGAGTCCTCACAAAATATACGTTTGAGTAGAAGTTTATTGAGAATCATAAATAATCAGTATGTAACAACATGTTATAAGTGGTGTAAGCATGCTACTTCAACAAGCCCATGTTTATCATTTATAATCATATCTATCATTTACATCATTTATAACAAGTGAAAAATATTTCTTTTTCTCTTCATTCTGACACTAATGCAATACGGAAATATGATAATAATTCAATTGCACTTTTTTCTTTATTTTGTTAATCTGATATAGTGTGGTATAATATGAAATGGACGCATAGTTAATATAATCGATATAAAACTATCTGTAGTTGAAGCATAAATGCGAAAAAAGAATAAGTGCATATTTTAATCGTGCTTCTATTTTAGGATATCATTTTCGTACTGTGATAGCAACAGTTCAAATTTAATGAAAGCGATATAAATTCCAGCCAAGTACAAGCATGAAAATTAACAGTTCCATATTTAACAGTGTTTCCATTTTATACTAATTTTGATACTGTTATAGAATTAGTTCAAGCATAGTATGGTTGGTAACATTATTTCAAGTATACCTACGAAAAAGTAGACAAATATTTTAATTCTGTTTATATTTTGTATTCATTTTGATACCGAGGGGTAAGAGTGGAAATGAACACAAAATTGAAGTTTTGTACTAAATGAACCAATCGTGTAACAATTAGGAGTATTTTGACCAAAATAATGGGTATAATAACAGTTGGGAATGTTTAATACAAAACAATCCAGTTTGGGAACATTACAATTTCAACTAAAAGAATCCATTTTAGAACTAATCTCACTATCTGAACTAAAGTAAGTATTTATTTTTGAAAATATCTGGTGACACTTCTTTTTTATGCTCATTATTTAAAACAATTAGTAGAGTAATATACATTATTTTGAATAGAAGCGGTACAGGTAACTTGAACTGAGTATTTAGACGAAAAGAAAGTAGACGAATAATTTAATATTTGATGTAGGTATGTGATTTTTCAATTTTTTCTGCCTTTCAAGTTAGCAATATATTTTGCTGTCAATTTTAAGCCTTTTGATGTCTCAATCCGTGGACCAATTTTCCTACAATAAAATTTTGCCCTTTTCCATGTGTGTATGAAGTTTTAAGCTTCATTTTTTACTCTAGTTCTTGTACTGACACACAGACAAACACATCGACTCTATATGACGTGAGGCGTTCTAAAACAAGCTTCATGAAAGCCATTTGAACAATACCGATGGCGCATCTCTGAAACTTCCCAATTAACGATATCTTCTCTCACGGATTTACTAATGAGATGAAAAAATTCTAATCAAAGGATGATGAATATCTTCTAAACCATTTGTTCCACTGCTATAAATTTGCTGCAGTTCAATTTGTCTTTTGTGTGTGTGTGTCTCCTTATCTGATATCATAGCCCACACTAATGATCACTCTTATCCTTTCTCAAAGCCGCTTCCAGGATTTAGACAGTTGATGATGTACGATAGAGGAGAATAAGAGCATACAGAATTCAAAACATCAGCATATTATGATACAGGCAGCGAAAACTAACTAAACTCATCCTCTTTTCTCCCTTGCTCAAACTATAGGACAAGAGGACCTAAAACATCTTGTGCTTAATAACTCGAATGCAATGCACAGTCCTTAAACAAGCTCGATGAAACACAGATATTATATCTCTGTCGAGTCTTAATCTTAAGCATAGACAAACTATTCCATTAGCAAACTCACACAAACACTATACACTAAACAAGCATTATATTATTTGATCTTTCTTCACTCCACTACTTAGATTGTAATAACATAAGAGCCTGTCTGACAATGACTCATAACGACAAAAGACGGCAGCCAAAGACAATTGCACACCATTCCATTTGAATTCCACAGTTGGGAATTAAATTTTGTGTTCTTTATATTTGGCCTGTTTTCTATGTTTGATTATCACATTTTGCTTCAGACCTTCAGTAAGATAAAAACTAACAAATTAAACTCCTTATTTGTATTTTCTCATAAAATACATAGAGACATTACAAAAACTTTATATTCAGTTTTATTTATACTGTAGGTATTGTACAAATGTATTTATTAATTTCTTGACAAACACTTTTAAATTCCCTTATTGTGTGTGGTAATTATTTACGGCTGCCCACACTATATGCTTTTAAAATTTAACATACATAGAAGTACGTGTAATGCCCTTAGCCCTTTAGTATAATTTTTGATGATACATAAAGTATGTGTTGTAGAATACACATTCCATGGTCAAATAAATTTATAAATATTATTATAATATATAATTTAATATTTTATATAATCTAACGTGTAATAATATTATAATATATAATCTGATTGATCAATAGTCGTGCAGGCACCACGAAGTTTTATGTTGGGTATAAACGCATACACAAATCAAATGCACATAGTGTATATGTGTATAGTGTGTAACCACCTGAATTGTTAGCTTAATTTTGAAATAAATGGAATGACAAGATAGTAGGAGTATTATATTCTAATGAGAAAATATTGTAGCGTAGCATTAGTAGGTACATGAAGAGTTAGGGAAGTCGTATGAGCAGGTTACAAAAGTCTTTAGATTCATTCATTTGTATACTCCGTTCGTCTCCCTAATCCCTTTTTAGTCTAATGATGCACATTATTTCCACGGGCAAATTTTCTTCTCTATCTCAAATTCATTAATTACATTATACTTTTAATTTCTATTTCCACCCGGCTTCCCTGCAAAATTCCCCGTTATTACGAGCGTAATCTAATGAGGCAATTATTTCTGTTCGCTTTCGTTTTCTAGCGTTGTTCGCAACTCAATTCAACGAACGAACGAACGAATTACTTACAAGTCATGACTTTCCTGCTCAGCATGCACCTAGATCGATAGGGCAACTTGGCCAACTATATGCGAGCAGACAGAACCGATTCATAACAATCTAACAGTTAGAAACCCAACGCTCACTAATTGACATTCCAAACCGACAAGTTGATCCACGTCGTAGTTAGTTATCTAGAAATGCATGTAAAAAATATTACTCGACTAAAATGTCGCAAACATGATTAATAAAGAAAATCTACGGAATGTTTTTAACAAATTACTAAAGTCCAAAATTCATTTATCATCCAATTAATAATTTCCTGCAAATAATAATAGGTTATCTCATTGTATCCATATACGTCCATAGCTATCTATAAACTTTATGATTTTTATGTCAAATTATATGATACTACTTTTAATTAAACGTCAACCCGTGTTTTACTGAGAATTCTAAAAAACTTTTAAATGTTACTAAAAAAATATCATTAAAAAAGTAATTTTTATAGTCATTTGACAAGAAGTTCAAACTACTTAAAAACAGAATCTGAATGCAACTATTAATTTCCCGATTAATTAATCTGGTGACAATTTACGACGATGAAGAACAATATCATTATGTTTAGATGTACGAATGAAATGCATGAGTGTGCAAAAGTACAAATGTTATAGCAGGAAGGATACCGATTTTTACAATTTTGTGTGTAGGGTAGGAAACCAGTCGAGTCAGTCCAAGTTGAATGAATGAATTGTTGAAGCGTAGAGAGTAAGTAGGTAGTGAAGGTCGAGTGAGGGTGTAGCGGAACCATATAGGATTTCAGCTTATATAAATTCCACGCTAGGAATACGCAGTGCAATAGAAGCAAGAGATTTCTTAGCTTCTAGCGTACTACTCTTACAACTTTATTGAATGAATGAATGAATGGGTATAACTACAAGGCATGAATAAAGTATATGAACATTCTGTTTTCTGTATATACATAAGAACAAGAGGAAGTACCTATTTCAAATAGATTTGTTGCCTGGAACAGTTTTCTAACTCGTCTATGAAGATTCTCGTCCGGTTCTTGGTTGGTTTGAGTCAGGATTGCGTAAAATATTACTACAGAAATAATGATACGCAACGGTTATACGTTGTCTCAATTGAGTGAGTACCTAATACCTTCTACAGGAACAGATGAATGGGCAATGTTTTGTAAATGCAAAATAAACGCAATTCTATATGAATGTAGCAAGGCATTAGGTATAAGATGCACAAAAAACAAAGAGACTTTGTCTTTGGCAGCATACGAGGTGAATGTGAAGCTGGTCTGTCTTTGGAGAAATATTTGATCTCCGCGGAAGGAGAAAAACAGCCACAAAAAACGGAAGTATTATGGAAAGTAACCGACACAGAAATATAATGATGAATCACCTCAATACATGAATGCGCATTTTTAAGTTGGTTTTATGGTTACGAAGTTTAAAGGTATTTTAAAACACGTTAAAGACTTCGAAATTTTTCATCAATTCCTTCTTTCTTTCTTTAATTTGCATGAAGACATATTATATTAATTTATTTTTAAGAGTATTTGTAATATTGCTTTGCTCTTGGACTTTATTTTTCTTCCACGATAACTGCATGCAATGCATTATTTATTTTTAGCTGCTACCGCTCTGTGTCTAAAGAAGATGCAAAATAAGAAGGAATGTGTATTTACTGATGAATGCTGCCCGAGGCAGAGCATAGAGGTGCATATATTTACAATGCGTGTATGGATGGGAGATTGGTTGGTTGTGGTAATTATGTTGTCGTGGTATACAGAAATGAAATTGTGCTGCAACTAATGGATGGATAAGAGACTGCGGCTTATTTGGATTTCATGTTTAGTGCTAGTACAAACAAAGACTTTCATGGATGTAGGAGCAAACATTGGAGCAGGAGTCATTAGTCAGGAAATGCACTGAGCCTGCACATCATACGGTGCTATACTTGTAAGTAGGAAACTCAAATATAGGCGAATAACGAAAACTGGTGTGGCGTAGAGAAAAAGCTCGGAAATACTTTAAGTAAAAAGGGTAAAAGTGTTTGCCGTGGAATGGGTGTGTGTCTTGAGAGAGTGGGTTTGGTGGTGTTTCTATAGTGCAGCTTTAGTCTCGTGAGTCGGGACTGTATGTGTGTGTGTGGAGCGGCATTGTGGAGACGCATTGAGAAGGAATATGTGTGACAGTGAGAATGTTAGTGAGTCGAGGAAGATTGCGTGAAGCATTAAATCAAGGAAGCAAACGGTCCATTTAGTCAAGGAGCTGGGAGAGTAAAAGAGTTGAGGCTTTGTGCAAATACTTGCTCGACGATTTTGCCATTAGAGCTGCTATTTCTAGATTGTGGAGAAAGAGCCTTCGGCGGAAAACACACATAATACACCACTTTACTTCCTCCTCCACTTACGCATTCATTTAATTCTCAATAGAACTCAGTCAAGCCAAGCCAAGCCCAGCCAAGCCAGTCATCCAGCCAAAGAGTACACTTTCATCATTACACATTTCAATGGAGTCCCATTTAAAAGCTAATGCTCTGGATAATTTATTTTCTAAAGCCTGTGGACCTCCGACTTGACATTAGTTGATTTAGTAGCTGTACCATACTTTTGACACACTGTAATATTTTGACAGTCGGGTTTTAGTCTCCTGGATATTTTCTCGACAGAGGAGCAGAGCTTGTCCAATTGTTCGGAACCTCGGAGGAAACCACTGTCTTTTTTCATGTAATACTTAAGGTACCACTCACTCACTACATAACACAACCCACCACTAGGTAGACTCACAAAATTACATAATGTTATTACATTCAGTTAGCAGTATATAACAATAAAATATTCTGTCTCTTCGCTCCCAGCTCCCTTACAGTCACTATCTCCTTCCCCACACAAATACAACAACAACTCTAAGTCTTTCATACACCCGACTCCAACAAGAACACTCCTACAACAACAACTACAACTTATATATTTGCAGTAGTCACTATGTAGAGCTTTCAAATTTTAAGGACCAACCGAAGCAATTTATTTTATACTGTTTTTCAACTAGCCTTTACAAACATTTTCAAGAGCGCAGCGGAATCAAAACCATTTATCTTATAGCTAAATAGAAATCGAACAGACCTTTCAAACGCTAATAATATTGCTAGATTCCCTTGTACTATATTTTAACACATATGTTGTTAAAGTTCATACTGGGAATCACAATTATGCAATTGTTACTCCATACCCGTAGTTTGTGTCCTACTCATGATTGACAGTCACAATAAAATAGTAAGAACCGAACCAGAAACACTATTTTAAGAATCGTAGCCAAACTGGAACGAATTCGAGAACGAAATTGAAGAACTGAAGCGAGAACGGTTCCGGTTTGGTCTCCGGTTCCGGTTAACCGTTGACAACTCTAATAGCGACACAGTAAACATGAGTAAGTGACGACAGCAAAGAATGGACACGGATTGAGGCCTACTGCGCTAAAGGAACGATTCCCCCTCTTGCCTTTTGGTATAGTAGAGGAAGAAGATATAGAGGAAAACATAAAGCGTCACACAGCACCTACAGAGATACTGGTGCTACTACATATTATTATTACAACACTAGCTGATAGTTACACGAGACTGTTATAGAGGAAGAGTATTGACTCGAGAGATATTTGTATCAATTTCGTCTGTCGTGATGCAGGATAAAACCACCACTGTCCGTTATTGTCGGCGAAATTAGAAAGAGGCTTCATTCGTCCGAGATCGTGTGTCAATTCCACCATATATTTGAAGGAAATGTAAAAAATAGCATGCCGGAATTGTCCGGGGCAAAAGGGTTTTGCGTCATATATGAGATACGTATAGGAAAGGAAATTGGCCATTTTCGTATATAAAACAGCTGTTGCACTAGCTGTTCTCGGTGACACATTAAATCACTATGCTCGTAATGAAAACTCTCTGCCATATATTGCATGACTGGCTGCTCCCTTCGCTTTCTCCAGTTCTCCAGTTCTCTCTTCTTTCTTTCCTTCTTTCGTTCTCTTCACAACTCCAAGCTCCCTCCACACTCAAACTCTTCTTTGCCCGTCTTCTCCGTCCTGCCCTCCGACTCACACTCCGCTTTCCTACACTCCACTCTCCAGTCTCCACTATGTAAAACCCAATCCAGAAATTCTTTCCCAGACTACACATACACACACACAACTAAACTCTACACCTTCCATGCCCATGCCACACCAGATACCACACAGGACCACCGCCATACACACAAGAAACGTACTACTACTACTGCCATACACTCTATGCTGCATGGATTGTGCCATACCAAACCCAGTAGCACTACTTTTTCTCACAGTCGGCATACAATATTTCCAGTTTAGCTTCAAGACTGACTACTAATGCTCCTACTACTGCTAGGAGATCCCTGACACTGCATCGTCTTCTCAATTCTCACTCAACTTTCCTTCACATTTCTCCATGTAGTAATAGTTCAATGTACACTGTACACAACGAACGCTGTGCTAGCTGTGTGTGTGATCCTACGCTTATTGCTTACTACCAGGCAAAAAATAATGCTTTTTTGCTTTTTTATAATTTTTTCACATTTTTCAATACTTTAGACCCCTTTCAAAGTCATAAAAACATAATTTAATTCTTTTTTCGTTGCTCCAAATGATTCATTTTTCGAAACGCTCATCATGTTTTTCTGAAAGGGACTTTTATCTAAACGGGGCAACTTTTTACCTAAAAAGGTGTCATGCTTCCCCTTAAAGGGTCACATATTTATCCACAATGAACAACTTTTTAGCTAACATGATCACCTTGTTTGCTTCACCGCTTATCCGTAAATAATGTTTGATACAGACCTATGAGGAAGTAGTTCTCCCCTGATGCCCCTCAAAATGTGATATTTTTGCCAAATAATTTTTTTAGCGTGATGGAATCACACAAAAGTTATTGTACAATTTTTCTGTAAACTATTTAATTTTCAGGTAAGAGGGTCAACTACATAAGATTCATAAACATTAATTAAGGTGAAAAACCAAGATTTTGTAGAACTCTGGATCGAAAAGTAACAAAATACGAACGTGCGAAGCCTTGTGGAATTTGTTTGAAAGTACGGAGATTTTGTTGCGTCTAACGTGTTTTAGGTTGAGTGCAGTAACCATCAGGGAACTGTAAGCTTTGGTAATGGTAATAGAGTAGCAGTACAAGTAATAGAAATGAACGTATGTAGTAGCCGTTTGTAGTAGAAACCAGAAAAGTGAGCTGAAGCCACTCATCTTCAGGCTACAAATACATGCTAGTATTCTCTAAGGTTTTTCATTGTAGCTAATACGTACATTGAATTAGGTCCTGTCCATTGGTAGTAGGCACGGCCGTATCCAGAAATTGATTTCAGAGGGGGGGGGGGTACAAACAAGAGGTACTTATGTATCAATAATCGGGAAAAATTTGAGCAAATTTAGGCGAAAATCTACCTAAAATACATCAGATTCGGGGGGGGGGGGGACAATTGCCCACCCCCTGAATACGGGCATGGTAGTAGATATATATAAGAAATGGTGGGAGTACTAGTGGTAGTAGTAGGAGTAGCATTGCCATTGGACGAATGACAAAGAGTCACATATAATAGGATCCATATGTTTAACGTACAAGTCCTTACACACACATCATCGAAAGAAACTATTAGAAAGGAAGTTGGAGTCAATTTCATATTTCTCCGCTGCTGCCCCTTAATATATAACTCGTTCTATTGTTTTGGGTCCACTACTTTCAATCAACGAAAGCAAACATTTCTCTAATGAAATTGACCGGAAAGTAGCACTACACTCAAGTTTTCAATTACTATTCTTTCTTTCATATCCCGTTGCCGAGTCAATGCCACATGTGGCCAACAATGGTTCAATTGAAACGTCATTTCGAAACCGTTCCCAGGCCAAGCCAGTCCAGTCCTAGCCAAGCAAGAAAAACCAGGCACTTTCTCTCCAGTCTATACACTCCAGTCAAACACATACTCACATGCAGGAGGAAGAGAAAAAGAGCTAGCCACGTCCACAGTTTTACTCTTTCCTTCACTCTTTCACTCTCCATGTTCATGTGTGTTTGTGTGTGTTTGTGTGTGTTTGTGTGCTTTCATGTCGTTGCACGCTTTGCCTTACTAACGCATTCCACTCCACTCCACTACATACAGATAGAATAATATAATGATCGTCCCACGATACGACAACGAGTACTCATTTGTAATAACTCGAGCTCTGTCTTTCTGTCCACTGTGCTATTATATGTACAATGTGTTTAAGTAATGCACGGGGATTGTATGTGTTTTACAACATATCCGTGCAAGAAGTTTTATATCTTGTGAAATACAAGTGCTACTCCACACGACAGGATACAACGAAAATCAAATAGTCGCTACAACTACAACTCTACAAGAACTTTAAGTAGTCAAGTCAGACCTAGCCGTTGTTGTTTTCTTATTTTGTTCATTGGTTCTTTGCTAACCTAACCTCCACTAAGAAGTTTAAGAGCGTCAAGCGTTCTCTCTATTCTTGTGTGTTGTTTAACCAGTCTCCTTTGTCTCAAGCAGTTATTCTTAGAGCGTGTATAATGTAACAGGCAGGAGAAAACAGAGTGAAGTATTAGCGAGAAGTATTATTTGCAGAAGTGGAGAGGGATAAAGGGAGTTTGCAGTTATGCAGTATACGTGTATGGAAGTGTATGGAAGTATGTGGAAGTATGGAGAGGTAGGTAGCCTCTAGTAGCATTTTGTATGACATGGCAGTATTTGTACAACAATTTTGTAAATAGTGGAACACGTAAGAGAAGGAAGGACAGAAGGATTGTTGAAGTCTGAACTAAAACTACTAATACGCCCTGAAGAGAGTAAGTAGTGTAGTAGTGGTATTTACAGGAAGACTTACAAGAGGAGCGTTTTTTGTGTGTGGCCCTAGAGTGAGGCAAGGCAGAGGAGACATATATTAGAAAACTCAGTCAAGGAAGGAAAGGCAACAGCATTTTCGGAGCTGGGCATAATGTGTAAAAGTATAGTGCTTTGAGGAGTACACAGTACACTACACTTACACATGTACATAGTAGTGGAACATAAGTAGCAATAGAGAGAGAGGCATGTATAGGAAAGTGGCTATATTAAGATCCACGGCCAAACGGCAATCCAACACGAAAGTGATACTCGAAGAGATGTATGTACATTAAAGTTGTGCCATATAAGTTTAATATTAGGAAACTGCCCTGTCTACTTCAATTTGTTTCTGATAACCTTCTGCTACAATTCCAATATTCTATTTCCCCTTTTCAAGTGACACTGATGTATGTTTCTCCAGCTTCCCTTTCATATTATATGAAAGCACACACGCGAAATCCTCTATGTTCCCATCTAACCAACAACTACGTTTTTGTGGCATCGTGTAATTGAAAATGCGACTGCCTCATCTCATACCATACCGAAATACGTACTCCTCTCTTTCTCTCTCTCTCCTGTCCTTCTATATGGATATTATGGATCAGTCAGCCGCCATCCGCCGGCACTCCAGTCTTCGTCTAAATAATATTGCTATATAATATTGCTTTTACAATTGCCATGCTATTTCATTTCATTACGTTATTACATTCAGGGCATCATACTCTGCATACACACACACAGACACACACTATACCACTTTACGTATTACCTGATTCGTCCACATCTTTTATGTTACTTCATGTTGTGTGTTATCCTCTACAGCCTCTATATTACATTACATAACTGCATAATAATATATTTTACCATTTCGCCAGACAGCCTTATAGCATAGCTGCTTAAACTACATTCATTTCATTCCATACCAAGATCATCACTTGCCTCAAACTCCTCATAATTCCACAGCTCTTGATTTCATTCATATATAGTATTATTATTTTATTATCATGACATTCAAGCAAGTTGAAAGTGATATTTATATTATCACGACCTACCTAGAGCTGCTAGGTTATATTTTAATTAAATCTTGCGGTTCTTTCTATCAATTACTTCACATTACATCGTGTAAAAGAATTACATTTTCAAAATTAATAATATATTGATTAATGTGTCATGTCATAGTTGTAATAACTTTGTGAATGAGACTCTTAAATCAAATAAATTATAGATATGCAATATGCACTAATAATAAATCCATTATTTTAACTATATCAAGGTAAACTGTTCAGAATTATTACAAGTCCACCAATTTAGCACGTCGAGAGACTTGAACAGGAAAGTGGTTGATTTATTTTAAGCGATGGGAACAAATGTGAAAGACGGGAATAATAGTTTGGTTTAGCATCCAAGCGGCGGTCATGTGTGTTCTAACGATGTTAACATAGGTCTACCGTACACTCAACTTACTCACTCCGGGTTTTCAGTTCCAGTCCAAATTTATAAGTATAAACATCATGTCATAAAAGGCAGAATGTACTTAATGAAATTATGAAAATTGTGGTGCTGCAATTGATGTAGCTAGGTATTCGTAAAATATATTGTATAAAATCTGACTTCAAAGGCGAAATAACCTTGTCCTGTTTGGGAGTATATATTTTTGTTCTATGATAAATGCTATATGGTCATATAATTATACTGGATTCGAATTTCCAGACACAGTGCACAGTCTCACATGCATCAGATTGCAGAACAAATGTTGATGTGCTCCGTTCTGAGCAAATAATTATATTCCCTCTCATTCTGTTAATTGGATTTTACACCTCTTATTTGCGGCCGTGCTTGATGACGTCTTTAATTATTTTTTGGGAAAAAATGTGCAGCTTCATTAGTAGGACTCGGTTAGAATTTCCATGGAAGCCCTTTTTCTGAAGGCATATGGACTACTAGTATACATGTACATATACATGATACCTAAATGCTGATGCAGGAGCAATAATAAACGTTGAAGACATTGAGGTAAAGGATGGATTGAAGATTGAAACATCTATTCAACTACAGACACTCAGATTGAGTGTATGGCGAGTAGGAGCAGTAAAAGCTAGGAATCCGAAGTAAAGAAGAGTCCTATTCTGTAATCTATTAAAAGCCCCCTTAATCTCCATGCAGAGCAAAGCAACATCAATAAACAGAAAATGCAATGTTCCCAGGGATGTTTTGTCGAGACTTATTTTCCTTGTATACATGTACTTACTGACGAGTCTAGTACACACTCAACATTCAAATATGTCGCTTTATTTGTTTGTTGCTGGAATTTATTCTTTGCCTTGTAGCGGTAATAGTTGTCTTTCTCTCTGTGTGTAAGGAATATGTATGGACGAACAAATACTTGTCTGCCTGTGCTCTGAAATAAATACACAAAACACGGAGCCATTTTATGCATGTATTCATATTATGATCTACAGGACAAAACCACCGATTCATATTTAGAGCACGCAAACTTCAAATCACAGACATTTATTCGGCAGCAATGGAGAGGAACGTGAGTACGAATTGGGAACACATCCGCCGACACATAGTACAACTATAATACTCTCCTTCCCATTACATTGCCTCCACTGCACTGCCTCCGTCGCTCTACACTACACGCTGCCCTCCCATATTTCCTTTCCCACTCAGACCAACAACTTACATCACATTACAACTCTTCAGAACTAGTAGCCACATTTCCACTGCTACACAAACACAAAGCGCTTTAGTATACTTACAAACTCCTATAATGCTAAGTATCATGCCCATGCCTTGCGTCTCAAGTCAACTTATGTGTACTACAACTAGTACTTCCACAACTTACATCCACATTTCATATGGTAGATGTGTGTGAGTGTGTACGTCTGTAGGTATACAGATTCGTCCAACAACAGTCGCAAACACATATATAATGTAATAATATTATTACAGTTTTAAAGCACCCACTCCAATACACGTCTCTTCTCCTTATGTATTATACAGCATCTCTGTGTTCTGTTTGTACGACATGACCAGCACATCACAAGAAGACAAACTGGCTAAGAAGGGCAAGGTACACACTGAGCATTACGTAGTTACGTCAGTAATAATACAACTTGAGTTGAAAATACGGGCAACCCGTCATGTTCTTGCGACTGTCTGAATGGGCCTCAAAAGACAAGTGAGCCGAGGATTGGGAATGGGAATGAGAAATGACCATTAGAACTTGATATGAGCTACAGTTGGAATTGCACAAACAAATCTCTACAGATCAGGGAAGAGCATTAATTGACGAGATTGGAATAACAATGACTTCGTCGAGTAAACCTTCCACTTTCTCAGCTCCACTATAATACACACTACTCCTACACTCTTCCCAAACTGTGTACCTACTAGAAAATATCGAGAAATAATCAGTCACAGTTGTTTCAAACGCACAAAAATCAATGCAACATGATTAAATGTTTACAGCGTTATTACTGTTTCATGGTAATGATATTTACCTAAGTGTATTATAGCTAATAAAATTCAGAGATATTGATGCGATACACTTCATTCAAGTATGGTAGGACAACTTTTGACATTTTTCTGTGCGCACTTTAAAAATGTTAGGGAATGAGATAACGGGTTTGTTAAAATAATATGTAGTGACTTTTAAAATACGTATGGCAAATTACTTTCCTGTTTCAGAGCATCAGCCACTCTTTAATTGTGCACAAAGTTGGGTCATCATTCATTGTGCAAGTATATAGTAATGGATTATACACAAGATACCATTGAAATGCTGACATTATACCTGAACATTCATTGGAGTACGTGATTAAAGTCAACAAAAGGTTTAATTTATTATTCAATTCTTATACAACTTTGTTACATTCTGTCATTTTTATCCTACTGATTGTGAATCAATTCCTTTTCAGGTAACTAACATGTATGATACACAAATACATATGTGAAAATTGCACACACCTAATTTTCTTATCGGTAATTTATACGTAGTATTGGTATATGTAATTGGTATTTATAGCCCAACCCCATGATGATACCAAGCTAAGAAAGAATACGAGCATGCTAGTAACGTAATAATATCTTAGTCAGTGCACTATATCTTTATAGGAAACTAACAACGTTGCTAAAGGAAAGGGACAAACGATGCAATTATAAATACCTCTTGGGTGAATTGAGTTAGCGGATAATAGCCAATTATCGGACTTCTCAACACGCTCAGCTCAGTCTGTCTGTGAAAACAAAAAAGTCGTTGTTACTCCACCTTGAAGATAAATTACTTTTCTGCATTTCTATGATTAAAAAGAAATGAACACATGATTCGTCCACAATGTACTGCCAGCCTACCACTATGTGTATTTCACTTGGGAGTTGGCTATAATAATCAATTTTGTGCTCTTGATTCACTATAAAGTGCCTTAGATAAACTATTACACATATATAGCAATATTCAGCAGAAAATTAATACATAACTTGAAATTGTAATATTGCAATACATACTGACTAGCTATTTGTTGTAAGTATATATTATGTGTACCTAAAACAAATATGCATATCTGTATGTATACTGTCAGGTTATCACTTTGCTGTACATTCATACAAAAATATGAAGCAGGGATTTTATTTATGTCAATTTTAAATCCCTCAAAACAAATTTCAGTGAGTAAAATACGTACTACAGAATTGTTGCCTTGCATACATAAAATGAGATACTCTAGGTAACGTATTTTAATCAAAGTAATATTGAGTTGCGGTAGTTTTATGTTTTCAAAGATAAAATTGCATTTCAATCTCCACGATCAAAATATTACAGTTTGCTATGAAATGAATTGAGGTTTAAGAAATCAATTAACCATAAGATGGAAAATGTAATTGAATATTTCAGAGGCTCGTTAATTCATAAACTTCTGTATTATTTTATGGTTTCTGATTGAATTTTCGAATATTGGAGCTACATATCTAAAATTAGAAGCAACTTCTTCATCGCGTAGTTTAATATCCTTCTTGTAGTTTTATTACAATATTTATGCAAATATTCGTTTACGAGTTTTAAGAGTTTGAGCATTCACGTTATTCAGCACAATAATGATAAAAGTTTCTTTAAGCCAACGTATGTTCTTTGTATGTTTCGTCTCATATATAAGTATAAATACACCTAGTAGAAATACTGCAAGTAGACACATATGTACATAGCTATATTATTACCTAGGTTCGTTTATATAACATTATGTGCCTCCGTAATATAATTTGTGTGGTTACATTATGGTAATGTATTTAAAACTAAATGGAATGAATGATCTAATGTCTGTTTAGTACGTGAACATTGGATTTGAATATTTCTTAGCGTTGCATTGACGATGTGTTCTAAACATACTAACCGCAGGAGCAAGACGTAGGTAGAGAAAGACGTAACATGATGATTATTATTATTGTGTGTATATGCAGAAATTTAATAGCATTTATATTCACGGGGCTACGACTGTATACAACCCAAAGCTAAGACTGACGTTAATTAGAAACTTCACAAGTGTAGTTCACCTTGTGTTAGTTTAGTAATACTGTTTGGAATTTTGATTTCTATTCATTTACTTTTTCCGTCTCTAATGGCATCGCATAATGGGTTTTGTCGTTACATTTATGTGAAAATGAGTTAGTCATTGTATGCCAAAAAGGATAATGACAAAATGTTCATCACGCCAATTCAATTAGGCAAAATTGAGTAGCCCCAAGCTCTCTAACATGGTGCTGCTCAGTTACACACTCACACAGTAGCAAGCTGAGCTAATTGCGGAAAACTGAAGTCACAGCTCAGCAACTCTACCATATCACCAGCACCACTCACTCAGCAAACCAACGAACAGCATCAAATGAACCCAAATGCCATTCTTCACTACACACATGAACTTAGCTACATTAAAATGCATTGTGCATTGGTAATATAAACCCGGAACTTTTTTCTCTATCGCATTCAAAAGCAAATGTAATTTTCGTGTTATGTACTTGTACCTGCCCTAGCCAGACCTCAGTTCTCCTCAAAGGATCAGTTCAATTGAACGGACTGGTAGAATTAATCTTAAATGCTATTGAACGAACGAAGTTTATAATATTGAACGATTGATGTCATTACATACAAGTAGTTTATGTAGTATAAATCTACAATACAAAAAACGTATTGTTAATTTGTATTTCCAATATTTTTGATATTCACATGGCGTTATTATATTAGATTTCTCAAAGCTACAATATTGATTTCAATGAAAAAGTTCGAAAATAATTAAGATATTAACTGATGATAGAATTGGGCAAATGAGCTAAACGAACTCTTAAAACTTAATACCATGCGAAATTGAACGAACTGCTTCGAATTAAGTTAACAGAATTGAACTGATTCGAACGAACTTGATATAGATATTATTGTCATTGACCGTTAGAAACGAACGAAATGGTGGTTACTACTCCAGTCCTATTCACTCTAGTAGCAAATCAACTTTAATAGAAAATTTAATGTCAGTGTATGTAATAACAATATCCCTTGTAGTTGTATTTTCATAACAAATATCCAACCATGCTATAAACAAGTCTCAAGAATACCTACTGAAAATTAAATAAACCGTTAAACAAACGCGCATTGTCAAGTAGCGATTTGAGCTCACAGAGATGATGATACATGCACAGACACACTCAAACGCATTCTTATAAAGTAGCAAACCTCTACTTGACAAATAAATGGTTATACCTATAAATGGTTATTTTAGGTTTCTTACTATTGCCCCCGATGCTTCGTATTTAGCTGTGCAAATTCTAGTCTATATTGGTTATTGCAGTTAATGGGCATAGTCAGCAGTGCCAAAGTACTATTGCAGAATAAATCAATTTTTATTGCTAATCTGCATTCAAACATACATTTTTCATTGTGGAAATAATTGGCAGGAAATGGGCCATTCATTATTCTCTACTTGATATGCGAGACAACAGTCATCAGGGAAGTCTTATGTAATGATGTGGGAATATTAAAATAAAGCTTCATTATGAAGAACATAAATAAATGTCATGTACAATCAATCAATATGCCTTTTAGCAATCATGCTGAATATAAATAGGCGCCTTATTACTTCCTAGATATTAGATGGCTATTTCCTATTTGAATTGAATAAGAATTCTTAACTACGCTTGTAAGAAATTCTGAATTCAATTGCTTTCAGTATGCAACGAACGAGACTTCAGTTTTCGGAAAATACTTTCAAGGAAATTAAATAATGAAACATGAAATCGTGGAAAGAAAAATAATAACAGAGTAGTCCTATTATTATGGCTATGTTTTTTGCACAATTCAGTATTATATACACGTTCAAATAACACTGTTGGTCGATACTATTTATTGCAAAAAACAATTAAGGCGAACCAATACTCCCGAAGTTATTTAGCCGCAATACTGCTGCTAATTCATAAAAAACATGTTTGAATAAATCATTGGGTGGTAATGGTCAATGGCGCACCTTAACACATCGTCTGAGGAGAAAAGTGTGAAATTTGCACTGAAAAGTAATTGGGATGTAGCACACACTTCCGATTAAATTTGTATGCTCTTTTAATCGCTATTGACAAGTGGGCAAAACCGACCTTTCACTTCTGACTGGATAAAATGGGCAGCTAAGCCGAATAAATATTTTATACGCTAACATAAGTTTTTATTTCCTACACGCGAGAAAAACATTTATAACAAAATATTAGCTTAAAATCCCGTTTACACATGACATTAGTAAATTACACTAAGTACTCTACTTATATAATAGTCAGGTGTAAATCTCTGGTAAGTGTTATTACTATTATGCATGTACAATAAAATGAAAATTGTTTAACATGAGTCTAGGTTGTGCTAAAATATTTTGTCATAGCTGGTAAAAGGGGGGATTTGTGCATACAATTTTTGAAAAAAATTATAGCAATAGTATAGAAATATAAACTACATTATTTCTGTAGTTTGTATATATAATATATATGTGTATGTATACCTATTAGGATTGGAAGATTGTGGATATAGGTGAATAAATTGGTACGCGTAGACTAGTAGTAAAATAAAATGCAAGGGTTTGAAAATAGGAAAGCAATCTCACAGCGTGTCCAAGCCATGACTCCGTATGATTTAAGTGAAGCCAAACGTAGTGAAGTGAATTGAAGAAGGAGAAAATAATATTATAAGAAAGGAGTTGAAACTGTAGTTGAGTTTCTAGCGTCCATCGTGTATTTAGATATGATTTTTGGCAATTCCATTAAAAAGTGGCATGTCGTAATTTATGGGAGGCCGATGTGAACACGAGGGCAATGGGTTCATAACTGCTAATCTCCTATTCTCCGCGAAATGATGACCAATTTTCTCGTCTCTAGGATAAATTGATATGGGCGTTTGTATGATGAATGAGTTTCTCAATTCGAAGGGACCGTGCAATGTTATATTACACGAATAATAACACTGGTGCAAAAACAGCAACCTTCTAATCTTGAGCTCAGAGTGGAAAGTGGCTGTGGGATTATCATCAGCACATTTCTCGTTACCAACATTCTGCTTACTTCTCCCTTTCCTTTGGCATCTTTTCTCACTCACAAATTCTATAGAGGCTTTACATACACACACAAACCATATAGCCTTACCCCCACTCTAATGTACCTATCTAAAATGCCCTTACAATAATGTACTTACCTCTGCCTAGCTATATTTATTATCACTCAAGAGCATTCAACACGAATCTCTCTCTAGTTTCATTTTGCTGCAGTCGTGATAAATAGACGGCGTCTCTAATACCTGCATCTAAATATGTAGACATCATGTTGTTAATTCAACAAAGCCTTTCTTTCAATCTCTATCTCTTTTATTACATCAAGTACCATCAAGAACATTGTTCTTTATTACTTGTATTATTACTACAACTCCACTAAAACTCAATGCTTTTCCATCTTATATAGTTCTATTCTATTTACCTACTGTGTATAGTGTGTACAATACAAACTATTAATTACCAAGTACAAATAATAGATGTGACATTAGAGTCACTTGTACATTAGGGCTCCTTCAATGCAGATATTTAATACTGGCAAATGCGTACAGGTACCTATTATATTATTTCATTCAATTTACAATTCCATCCACGTCTTGAATACATATTACTTAAATTAAGTGAATGTTGGCTGTGTGCTTGCACTGCATTCACTGCATCCGCACCGTATATTATGTTGCAATTGTAACAAGAGGACACAATTCAACTTTTTATTAACAAGTAAGCAGAGAGCCCACTTGGTCTTCCCCCACATATTATTACATAATACCTAGCTATTACTTCTCCAAAGTACACAGCTGAATGAGAGAGTCTAGTCGAGAAAATGGAAGAGCCGAGAAATGGAAACTTGTAAAACTTTAATGTTTTCATCATTTCCCTTCACCAGAGAACTTTATTTAAGTCGTCACAAGGGCCAATTTAGATCGCCATGCGAGAGCTCATTAATGTTTGCCTATTAAAATTGCATGCATTCATTATCTCAGTTGCTACACAAGAAAGACTTCACTATACCAACACGAATGTACACGTAATACTTAGCTTTCAACATGGGCAGTATGCAGTGAAATACTCAAACAGTATGTAGTACTCATATAAATGTGAAGACTACAAGTTACAATACAAGGCAATGTTGAGGTATTACACATTACACACACCTTAAGCTGTATGGCAGAGAAAAGGAATAGCTATGAAATTACTGCTGAATGAATTGCATGAATATGCGTTATATTGGTATACCTACACTGTGCATTGTATACAGTAGAGAAAACAAAGAATGATTTACCGTATAACTCTGTATAAGTGGTTGTGCTGAAACCCGTAAAATGCATTTATGATTTAAACTGGGGTTTTAAATATTGTATTTGTGAATGCCACAAAATTTAACTTTTTGTATCTGAAGGAAATATTTTGCTAATGGTGTAAAAAGCACATAATTTCAATTTTGCATGTATACAAAAGAACCAAGACGGAGTCAGGAAAAATTAAAGGAACCAGTTTACATTTTAATTTGCCAGATTATGCTTAAATTAAAAGTAAAAAAATTGCTGCATAAAAATTTACCGACGAATGATTTAAAAAATTAAATTGGACTCTTAAGTTGATCCCATAAAATTAATATTAAAGATTCAACATTCAGCGGATATTTTGTCTTTATAATTCCAACTTATGAATTTTTTGCCTTTAAAATTACTGTTTGTGTATATTTTTAATCGTCATTTAGAAAACTCAATCGCCGCCAATATTATGACGAAATAAAAGTTATTATATCAGGAAATGGTTTTCATTGGATAATAGTCCAGCCCATGCAACATCAAAAATTTAACGACAAATACCGGGTTCTATTACAACAATTATTAAGGTACCTCTATAACTAGGTGGTATTACGTTGTATGGAAGAAGCTACCTACCTACCAAAGGTGGGAACGAACAGATTTTTTCAGGCTCGGCTAGAACTCAGCTCGAACTCGATTTAGTAGTAGAAAGTTAGGCTCGGGTCGAACTCGGCTAGAAAATTGTCTGCTCGAAATCGGCTATAACTCGACAAATTAGGAACAAATCCTTTAACCCGAACTTAAACTGGATTAAAATATTTTGCTCTAGCTATTATTCTAAATAATTATCTAGTTTAAGTTATCATATTTTTACCCAAAATTACTGAATTTTGGTATCAACGGTGGTCCGACATATTAAAGCTCGGTTTGAACTCGGTTCGAAAACGTACGGCTCGAATCGGCTCGAACTCGACAATGTGTGTAAAAAATCCGGCTCGGCTCGAAAACAAGCAGAACATAATCGTCTATTATCGGCTCGTTCCCACCTCTACTACTTACCTACGAAAGTGTCTCTTCCTCCAATATTACGCATATACATAATTTAAGAACCTTGAATTGCATCTTGGAGTTAGATTAAATTAATCATGCGAACTGCAAATAATATTAAATCTTGAAAATTGTTCTATAATAAGTAAAATAACAATATAAAATTAAACGCATAAAATAATTTCAAACGACGTGTATGTAGGTACCAATATTCCATTTACAGCAATTAGTGAGCTAATAATGAATTTCACACAAAGACTTAAAAATTATCAAGTGCGGCTATCTTGTCTTTTGTACATTTCACAAGCACGTTATAAATTATTATTATTATCATGTAAGTATTTGAACTCATATAACACAAGCTAATTAATGACATAATAATTTACACCCTAAGCTTATTGTTCTGCAACTATTGATGGCACTCCACGCTTGATTTAGAAATGCGCATGAATTTACGTTGGAACGTATCCTTTGTTAATGGCTAAAAGTTTAGTCATATTCACAGTTGTATATATTTATCTTGTATTACTCAATAAATCATGACAAACTTAATTTTCGAGCTCTGTTTATTATTTTTAGAGTCGTAAATAATATATCAATTTTTTATTACCTGCAGTATCAAATGTTGTTTAAGTTTATTTGCTGTTAAGGCTATATACAGTATACAATGAAATTTTTATAATATTTTCTAGTTTTATGTTATATGATTTCGTGAGACGGATGTAACCCTGTGCATTTTTGAAACATTGCACAGTTAAATTTTATCTTGAAAAAAGAAACCTATTATAATTTTATAGTAGTAAGCATCATCCATATAATACATCGATAAAACTGGTAATAATATCAGGTGGCCAAATGTGAAGTACCTAAATAAAATAAACACATAATACCAAAAAGTCCCTTTATGAATCATACATTCAATGAACTATGAACATTAGACATTGGCAGTTTTTTTAGTTTCGGTTCGTTCAGAATTCCATTACAGATATTATTTTTCATGCAATGTGATTCTATACACCATGATACCATGAAACTCGTTTTGGTGCTCTAATTGTCATTGTATACTAGCATATTAACTTTCATTCATAAAAAAGCTTGTCCTTATATGGAAAAAATGTAAAACCATTAGCTATGTCACTCTCTCAGCTAAACTGAACAAGGTTCTATTCAATGCCGTTTTCACTTACATACTCCCACGAATACATAGTAATTATTCGTTGTATGTACACATGGTGATTTTATCCAAGTATCATGTATCAGGGAGTACGGAAACATTATATTGTTAAAACATATAATAAGCGTATAAGTGCTGCATTTATGACATCTTACTTGTAGTGCGTACAATTTTTTCTCGTTGCTATTTTTGCAACTTTGCTGAACAATTTTTTAAATGACATCAACTAAAAGTGCTGTTCCATTATGATTAATATGTTCTATTGTATAATTGCATAGGTATATGTAATCTTTTGTTCATTTGCAGCTACAAAAAATGGTCTGGCACTTTTTTCTACAAATAAAATGTTATAGTGTAGAAAAATATTTTAATTTTGTGAAGAAATGAATGAGAATATATTTTATATAATGAGAATGAGAATATACATTGAATAAGTGGTTGACTTTTTTCAGACACACCATAACCCCCTATGCTCTTTTATACTCCAATTTTTTCTAACCCCAACTCCAAAGTCTAGATTAAAAATATTTAAAAAATTAACTCTAAAGTAAATACAATATAACGCTTTAATTAAATATCATTCAAATTTTTATTTTTTAACTTTTTAAAAATTCATGAAAACATTGCAGAAAAATTGACTTTTCTGTTTAAAAAAGTCCCTTGGTTTACCCTATATCTATAATCCAGGTTTTCCTGAAATTTATACCTTCAGTTCATAATAAGCAGATTCTCTCTGTATATTTTGGTAGAAGACATAAATATGTGAGCACATGGATAATAAGCAATTTGCATAATATGATTCTTTAGCCAATTAAGGTAACCTCCCGAAAGTCCATTAAACCCATCATAAAACAAGTTTATCTCTCTTTTATCCATTTGCAGGGGTATACATTAAGGTATGCTAATGCTCACAATTATCGGAAGCATTACAAGAAAACAAAACACAGAAGGAGCTCCGCAGCGCAGTCTAACTAAGTGAGAAAACCGAATCGGAAAGCCGAAACGATAAGGCTAGTTTCGTAAACAGTCCACCTTTTCCTGATAGTGTATGATAGGAATTTAACGCTCGAGTTAACACAACTCGTCTTGGTGTGTGGAGCACGTAAATTACTTATAGAGATGAGAAAGCTATAAATTCCTTCATAGTGTCCACCGCTTCCCTCTGAATTACGAGTTACACTACACACAGATACGGAAGCAACCATCACCTACCTCTTCCCCGGTACTTCCCAACCTACACAGCTCTCCTTCCTTACTCCAGCTGTCCCTTCGCCTTTTCCTTCTACTTCAACATCTATTTCTAAAAGACTCCAGAGAGAGAGAGAGAAAAATATTCCATTGATATAATACACACTCCTACTACTATACTAAAATACATTGGACTTTCCACGTTCATCACAAGGATCAACTGAGCAAGCACCACCAGCACCACCACCTCAGTGAGTAATGCCATATCTCATGTCTACACCGAATTGCACCTATGCAACACACTCGAGCAAATAAAAAATATAATTGAAAGCTTAAGTCGAATGCATTGCCTGCATTTTACAGCAGCAGAGATATCTGGACCAAGTTTTGCTTGTAGTACTCTCCTGCATGACTGTTATGTCCTTCTGGAGTATTTCATCAGTAAGTACGTAATGCAAGAATCTTCATTCAATTTCTTTTGTCAGTGCTATTCAAACTACATCCACACGCTACGGTGTGAGTGTGGATATTATGCCATTCCAATGCTTGACTTTTCCCTACTACTCTCACTCAAATACAACTACACTATATACACATACATATACAAATACTTCCATACAAAAATACATAGAGTCAGATAGTCCCAAGTCCTAAGCATATGGCTAGTATCATGCCATAGTAGTACATAGTGGAAGTACTTACTATGTCAGTGGCATGGATATTTGTTGAGACTCGGGTGTAAAGGAAAGGAGACGGAGAGAGCAGTGTTCGTCCTCTGGCTGGTTGAGTTCGTCCCATCTCATCGCGTCCCACACATCGTCTTCGGACGACAGAATGAAATTGAAACGGGAAAGATAGACAGACAAGAAGAGCAGGAAGGGAAGACTTGGGCTGAGCATGAAGGCAGGAGCAGTAGCACACACACACTACACACAGAACCCTCCATACCAATGAACGTGAGAAGCCATTCGATTTAGCTTTAATAATCTGCCTTGTGCTCCGCTCCGTACACTACGTATGGATCTATAAAACTAATTTCCACGATAGGTCTCTCTCTCGCTCGTCTTCAACCTCCCAATTCTCTCCTCTCTTTAAAAAATTAATTTTCCACCCAGTATGTGTCAAAAGGAAATTGGTTGTATGGTTAAGGATTTTCATGTCCTGTCTCCTGCCACAAATGACTTGGACACTTTCCTATATTTACTATCCCCTCCTATAATATACACTCTGATACAAATGCACCTCACCCGTGTGCTGTGTGCCTCTGTCTGTCGACTACATTCAATTTATACCTATTCCCTCTATACTTTTAAGCTAACTATAACCATCATCATTCCATTACTTCACACACCACATACATTCACTCTCACTCTCAACACCGTTCCACTGCTACATACTGTACATACTGGCCCAGCTCAAACTCAAACTCAATCTCATATTATTTTTCATGCCACTCTCTCTCACTTCTTATGCCCATTTTATCGTATAATCCGTGTTGAACGCAGGTATAGCCTCCTACCGTGGTCGTGTACCTTCTTCATAATTTCAACAGCAGCTCTTTGCTACCATGCATGCATGCATTGAATGATTTACATGAATACATGCTGCACAGTGCAAACCCAGACAACGTAGTAGTCATCACTACTATGGTGTAGCTACTCTATGCTGGCTGGAAAGCAATCCCTCAGTTGATTCTTGTATAATATCACAAAACTCCGAAGAATGGGTCCTAATCAGAACTCATCAAGCCCTCCATTCATGCCCCGTAATAAGGCTTGGCCTTTTTTGCACACGAGTAACACAGTTAACGTAACTTGCTACATACACCATGCCACACATGTCTTACAACCTTATACATCATGGCATGGCAGTACATTGCAGTGCCTCGTCACACTATCACAATACTACACATACAGAAACGACAAGTACCTTACAATCCAACAGAAAACATTTGCAGTAGCTTTATGTTGTAGGAAAATATATGTAATAATATGTCATGTGAAGGATATAGGTAAGGCTTCT
Source organism: Pogonognathellus longicornis (assembly GCA_034694085.1). Taxonomy (NCBI): domain Eukaryota; kingdom Metazoa; phylum Arthropoda; class Collembola; order Entomobryomorpha; family Tomoceridae; genus Pogonognathellus; species Pogonognathellus longicornis. The sequence goes on from JAQFYB010000133.1 coordinate 73,400, forward strand.
TGTAATGCAGATGCACATGTGTACAAATCAAAATCTATAGTGTGTCCATGTAGGTATGTTAAAGTATTGAACTGTGATAAAATAGTATTATAAACTGTATCTCACTCTGCTATGTTGCTACAGAAGTGTATAGACTTTGTTTACTTTCGCTATATGAGTGTTTACTTATATCGCATCCCAATTGAAATTGCTTGTCATTGAAAGACCTAAATCTTTGAATGAAGCCAATGAACATGATGCATTGTATTGTGTAAGCATAGTAACACGAGCATAATACTGTATCAGTGCCTTTGACTATGCCATCAAGACTCATTAAAGTCTTCGACTGTATTTTTCAATTGAACTGACTCATCAGAATGAATTCAATTGGGTTAACTAACTGCCTCGTCTGTAAATTACCTTAACATAAATAAAGCGACCAAATGAAGCAATCAGGAACTCAATTGTACTCATAAACTCACAACATCAAATCTGTATATAGAGCAGCTAGGATCTGTAGTACAAAATAAATTGTCTTCTACTGTTCCGAATATTATATCAGTATGTTTGTACATGTGCGCTCACACATTAACATTTGTATTCAATTTTTGTCCACATCAATGGATTTGGGTGCCTGCCTTTGCTAGAAATACTATACTGATGTTGATGTTTTCTCGGATGGTTGGGTCGCATAAAAACGACGAGGGTCGAGCCAATTGACTTATGATTTTACAAAAAAACTGACCTTTTTTATATTAAATTTAGCAATGCAAGTAACGTAAATAAATACATATAAGCAGATAAACACTGAAGTTTCAAATTTAGCTTCTAATATTTAGAATCAAATGCATTTTTTTTTTGGATTTTTGAAATCCAATTTTGAAGAATGAATTCAAAATTATGCAGGAATTTATCATGGGAGTATATTCGTACTAATGCATTGTGTCATAATATAGTTTGTGGACCTGAGGCTGAACCGAGAAGAAGAATGCGTTTGAAATGATTAAAGTAAGATAAGGGCTTGGTTGACCCCTAAGGCTTTTAGAAAATAAGTAATTCGCCCTGAATTATAATATTCAAAGCACGAAACTATATGGTGCTCATTAGCAGAGCATATAGAGGGATGTCGTTGTCGTATGACCTCCTGGTTGTTTTTGCTGTCCGTTTGATACTACTACCATAGATTTTCTTTTCTATAAGTTTGCTACGTGGTGCTGTCATCCCGTATTCGTTGACTTTAAAAGGCGAAGGTAAATACCCTATTACTTGGCCTTTATTACCCGGTGGAGTAATAATACGCATGAAGAAAATGAATCTGAGTCTCTTGTTACACATTTATCCCTTGAATTCATTTTCCTATAAGAAAGAACATAATCCGTTGCCAAGTTACTTCCATTCATGATATGTAGGACGAGGAGAGAGAAAGAGAAAGAGTGAGGTTGCATAGAAAACATCTTTTTGTATTTTTACATTTATACAAACGACACTATAATTTATACCGTGTTTTGTTGCACACAGGGAGATATTCACACGTTCTTATATTTCGTTATTATATTCTCTCAGAGCCGCTCAATTTATTTACTAAGGTCGACTATGTTCGTTCATGTTTTAATAGAAAGCAAAGTAAAACAGTGTTATGCGTAACGAAATAACAATGAATAGTACGAAAGTTTTTCCACCAATGAATTTCAATGGTGTTGGTTGCGACAATCATGAAGAAATTTGTTTTTGTACAAAGTCGACGACCTGAAGAGAAAGATGCAATAATGAGATGAGATTAAGAGATTGCCTTGTTTTCTAACCATGTTGTGAAAACACGGAATGAAAGAGAGAGTAAGCAGCATGCATATAATAATATTATGTTGCATAATACAAGGTTCGTGGCAAAGCTACGTTGTTGGTGAAAGTCTCTGTTCATATTTATATGCGTATGCACAAGCGGCACTAATAAATGCCTTGCTCAATGGGGACAGTAAGCTTGGGCTAGGCTGTGTAATTTAATATAACGTAATGTGGCATCAAAGAAAACTGATTAGGCTCTTTTCCCTGGCTATTGTCAACCAGTCAATCAACATAAAAGCTTTTTCAAAATGCAATTGAGTCTTCTTTTCTTATTATTAGTATGTACGTTTTACGAAAACGTTTCATCATCATATATCAACCTCAGGAAGTTTATTACATGCAAGGCAAGAGATTCAACTATGCAAGAAATGATTGTTTCTTTGAAGCTCACAAATAACAAAAGGAAATCAACAAACAACGGCATGATTAGCATTAACTAACAATGTCTATACAGAGTCAATGAACGTAGTCTATGAAACGATATAACCGACTAAAATAGTTTTCCCGTAATTGAACCAAGCTAAATATCATTAACATGATATTATTAATACAAAATCACTTCAAATTAATTCAGTGCTAAACCGTGGGAAAATTCTCATAGAATTATTATTCTGTCAACTTGTGTAGCTGGCCGCCTCTTCTCGGTTTTTTCCTTCCAAGTTTTTCTTTCAGCTTTCATTTTCATGCAAACTTTTATTCGCTTATTTTACACCCTTTCAATTTCAACAAAGGAAAAATGTTGATACTATTCTATGATGTTTTGAATTGATTTAAATAAATTCGGTATGGTACATTTTTGATCGTGCTCACAAAAATGAAATAATACGATAATTTCACGCTAAGGAATAAAACGATGGCAAGATAAGCAGTATGCATTTATATATTTACAATACCTATCAAAAGAATTAACACATACTGGCCAAGCACGCACATATGCAATGCATGAATAATACTATATGTATGTATATTATTAGTGTATTCTGAATAATATAGCACTGTAAATAAAGCAATGTAAGTATAATGATTATTATAATCTAATAAATTCTGGATAAAGATATAGCTAGTAAAAATCGTGTTCATTGCTTAAGGGTGTTTATCCTACAGAACTATATCAGCTATATAATAAAACTGAAAAAACGGGGAGTGAAATGAAGGAGTTTAGCGTGGGATTAGTATGTGATGGATTGTGTGTGTTATGGGTTGTTTTGATTGTGAGGTGATTTGAGACCTGTTAATCGGCAATGCTCGTATTCTAAACGAAGTGTCTGTAGAAAATAAAGTTAAAATAAACATTTTGATACTTACCAGGTAGTGTAGTTTGGTAGTTTGGAGTTATTGGTGGTGGTGTGTTGGAGTTGTGTTATATTGCGCCTTGGTTGGATTGGCAGTGGTGGTTGTGATATCTGTGTGTAGATGTGTATTGAAGTATTGCACTGTTGTAGACTGCGTGTTAGAGCAATAGTGGCTGTGGAAGTATTACAGTATTAGTATCTATCTTGTTGAGCAGTCAAAAGTTTTTCTGCACCTAAACGAAAATCGCGTGGAGTTTCTCAGTGTATGTAAGTTGTTTACGAGAGGTTATTTGTCATTCATTCGACTCTCGGAATTCAGTTCATTCAGCTTAGCTCAATTCAATTCACTTGAATCCAATATAGACGAAATTGAATTGACTATCGCGTATCCGTCTGTCTATAGATGATAGAAGTTGTATAAGTAATAATAACTTGTAAGTTCTCAGTTGATTTGATGGTTCGCTTCTCTCTACTTTTCTTTCCTGTAATCGAGTCGACGACAAGTCAAGTCAATTCTAGTCAACCTAAGTTTATAAAAGACAAGTCAACTTCTATATGAGCCGAACTAATAATTTTGTCAACTTGACTTTTGCTGCTCCTGTTCAGAGTATAAGTTCAGTTCAGTAGTATAAGAGCGGATGAGAAAACTGGACTGGTAGCAAAGGAACGTAGGTATTTTATACTTTATATCCCAATGGTAAATACTATTTCCACCCAAATATGAAATACTCTGACTAAAAGTCAACTAACTTGGAAGAAGCAATAATCAGTAATTGTTTTTGTAGCCTTGATTCAATCTCGTTTGTTTTTCAGTTTTGAAACGGACAAACTCCCAAGTCTCCTGTTACTTCACTTTTATTGTTAGACTGCTAGTATGTTTTTATTGTGAGTGGGTGGAGATATTAGTGTACCTTCCGCTTCAGCAATTACTTGTAGTAATAGAATTATTATTTTAGTGGTATAACAATAGCGAGTGGCTAGATTCTGACAGTGTAGTTGGTGTACAATGTAATAACACGAACGAATAGACAGAGAGCACGGTGACAATTTTCGCCGACAGACGACACAGACAGAGCAGTTGTGGATGATGTGAGTGTTTCAAATGGACTGAGAGGGAAATGCGCTCGGGACTTGGAAAAAGTGATGATGTTCAAGTTGAACTGAATCTGAGTTTTCGATACCAGTATAGAACCACCAATGAATCCTACAGCAGCAAATTTTACTCACACACTTACTTGGACTTGCGTTCCCTTCCTGCCTCGTCTCTTCTTTGCTTGTTCCCTGGATTCCCGTTCCTTTTGCTGTACTTCAACTACACAGACTTCTCCTGGTGCATGGTGTGTTTCTACGATACGTGTGTGTGTGTTTCATCAGAGTACACCAGCAAAGCAGGGGACATGCGCTTGTTAACACAAATGTGTCTCAGCACTCTTCTCCTTGTATTCTTTATGATCGTGTATACGTAACTTAGCATACCCATCATGACATGATCCTCCAAAGTATTTGCTTATTCTCCTCTGCACTCATTGTTAGTGCTTATGCTTACTATTACTACTTATTGCTCAAGTGAATGCTTTCGTCCTATTATATTATTGCTCTTATATTATGCTTACACACTCGCTGTCCGCTCTTCTACATGAATTATATTTTAATCATATTCAATGCAAGTGAGAATCGTCCTAATGCTCCGCATAATGCTACAGCTTTAATTTTCTATATTATTACATACTCTTCACTTCATATTATATTATTACTTTTCTGTTGTACTATAACTTACCCGTCCTTCTTTTATACCATTATTAGTGAGTGATGAAAATTGGGATCGTATTTTATGATTGTTAGTGATAATGATATTTTTGGATTAGGTATATGATGCGACATTGGCGTAGCCAGGGGGAATTACCCCCCGAAATTCGGAAAAAAGATGTTATTTCACCAATAAAGTACAAAAAATGGCGAATTTGAAGCTACGCGTTACATTTCATTTTAAATGAGCACGTATATACCTTAATGATTTGAGTTTGCCCTCCCCCCAGACAACAATTCATGGCTACGCCTAAATGCTGCGTACAAGTTAGCAAACTGTATAACGCAGGTTAACAAAATTATCGTCAACTATGCCATCATCAAAACCTTTTACAAAATTGTTTTTTAAACTTTTGTCAAAATGTTTATTCAAACGTTGTACCAAAATTGTTTTCAAAAGTTTCACTGCAAAAATTTCCAAACAAATTTAATTGTTTCAAAACTTTGGCCAAAATAGTTTCAAAACTTTGGCCAAAATAGTTTCAAAACTTTGGCCAAAATGGTTTCAAAACATTTGCCAAAATGGTTTCAAAACATTTGCAAAAATGGTGTCAAAACTTTTGCCAAAAATGTTTCAAAACTTTTCACAAAATGGTTTCAAAACTTTTGCCAAAAATGTTTCCAAACTTTTGCCAAAAATGTTTCAAAACTTTTGCCAAAAATGTTTCCAAACTTTTGCCAAAAATGTTTCAAAACTTTTGCCAAAAATGTTTCCAAACTTTTGCCAAAAATGTTTCAAAACTTTTGCCAAAAATGTTTC